>UELU01142770.1:9074-196707 GCA_900490025.1 Megastigmus dorsalis | reverse complement strand
GTTTTCTTATGCAAAGCAGTTTTGATATATATATAGGACAAAATAATTGCGTTGAAAGATAAGCACATGAAATATAAACTATTGCATTCTATCAAAACTTTGGGAAATTGAAAGATTAAGCTCTCGAGTGGAGGTGAAAGCGAGTGAAAAATCAAACTCAAGTATATATATGCGCAAGTAGATTATGCAGAGTATGGCGAGACATCGGCTTTATAAGGACACTGCACTTATATATCCCGCGCACATAATGGGAATATTGCACTGTGTTATTAAACGAACTCCAAACAGTCCTTATCAATTGTCACCTACCGAAGCAGATTGCGTTTCAATTTTACCTTTGATACAGTAGACAAGGCTGTAATTTCAGAACACTTATACCCAGGGTTATATATACATATAAAGATGTTTATCTACATTGCGTAGTTCGAAGACTTTGTGAGCAAGTTGACGTATCTTCGAAACCATTATATCCCTGCCGAATTAACGACATGTTCCTCGTACTCGTTCTTATGTACCATGCAAAAGATCAATAATGATTAGTTTTTTATTTATCTGCTTAACAATTGAAAACACTAACGGCGAAGTAGCTTTTTAAAAGTGAACATCACGATCAACTCGAGTTTTCAATCTCTTCTCAATGTCGCGGAGTTGTTGAACTTCTAAAATCTTTCCCAGCCAAACGTCGTACATTTTTGAATTTTCAAAACAACAAAGTCATTAGAAATACACGAGGTAAAAAGAACGTACTTGGAGCGGAACGCGGGTTTCGAGATCAAGCCAAGCAAAAGCCGAGGAGAGAGAGAGGCCGAGTGCGTGTGTGCGACGGGAACAAAATAAATTCGTATATACGGAAAAAGAAGGTCGGGACGGTCGTAAACGAAGTGCGTCCTCGTGAAGGAGCTGCAACGAGCGTTAAATAAAGAGATGATAGCTTACAGCTGTCGCTGTAACCCTTGTGACGGTTGTAATTAGAAAAGAATCCGCTCTCCATTATATACGGATTCTTTCGACTCTCTCTCTCTCTCTCTCTGCACTATGAGCCGCGCCTCTTCCGCCTTTAATCTCACGGGCTCGCGGCGCTACAGAGGGAGAGAGAGAGAGAGAGTGAGACTCGCGGGCGAATGCGTTTCACCTGAGGCCTCGACAGCAACTTTTTCCCTGCCTCTCTACTCTACGCTTCGTACTTTAATGTATATATACACTAGACGCGCCCTCGACTCGCTTCTACCGCTACTGCTGCCTCGCAGTGCATACCGCTTTTCGTTACCTATACCCATACTGTACAGCCTCTCTCTCTCTGGGTGAGAGACGTTTCCTTTCTTCGTCGCATGCTGCTTTTTTTTGCCCCTTTTCTCTCGTGTCGCGTCGCCCGCGACTTGGATTATACACGCGCCCGAACTCGTTTCTTTAAAGCAATAAAGTTTGAAATGCATTTTGAACTGAACCCGCGTTACTTTTGCGGTTTTTTGCCTGCGTGTCTAAATTGTTGACGGAATCCTACTCTGCTTGATACTTTGAATTGTATTTTTCCCAAAAACACGAGTGTGTATGTGTGTGTTTGCGTTTTATGTGCAGGGAGGCTTCACTTTAGACCGGCTCGTTGTGGGGGAACGAATATGTCGAAGTAGAAATAATTTGGAGTAGTTGCGCTGTTTCTTTGAAAATTGTTTTTTGCATTCATAATTATATTTATGAGTATTATTTGTTTACAATAAGATTGACGAACACTGTTTTAAGAACTGGTATACATATATAGGTGAATATACGTATACAGGACTTCAACAAAAATAATAGTCATCTATATGTATTGAACAAATACTATTTTTCCTACGTATTGAATAATTATAAAAGTGACGGAATTGGTTAATGTATTCTGCCACTCCCAGTCTGCTTTCGATCAAAACAAATACCGTAATCGTAATCAACGACCTCAAAAATCCCAGAAAATACATATTACCAAAAATTAAAAATTTTTCCTCACCATCGTCAACCTGCATGACACTATATGGGGCCACCAGATGATTACCACATATCAAGTACTAATTGTATAGAAAACACTTGTATCGAAATTTGCGTTCGAAAATACATGTTTATAACAAAAACTCCTGATAATCAGGCAGTTACGTTATATTT
Organism: Megastigmus dorsalis; assembly: GCA_900490025.1. Lineage (NCBI taxonomy): Eukaryota > Metazoa > Arthropoda > Insecta > Hymenoptera > Megastigmidae > Megastigmus > Megastigmus dorsalis. The sequence continues at coordinate 194,574 of UELU01142770.1, read as the reverse complement.
ACGAGACTATAAGATGAAATAGATTATTGAAAAATCATTTTAAGTATGGTAGAAGCTATCGTTCCAGTCTATATACTTTAAAGTTGAATAAATCAAATACCATTGTCAGAGAACCAATTGCAATATTATTGAAATTCTTGAAAATTTTAAATTAAAAATATTAATTAAAAAAAAACATAGATCCATGTGTGCTTAACGTCTTTCGGCATTGGTGCGTTACCGGTATTTTAAATTTAAACTTATGCAGCGTTTCTTTATTTTTCATTATTTTTATTATTTATTATTTTTGTGTTTTATATAATTGTGATGAGTAAGGTAATTTCAATAAAATTGCAATTGGTTCTCTGACGATCGTCTTTTATTTATTCAACTTTGAAAAATTATTTATTTGAATAATAAGCACTGAAACATGTTGAATCGTCACGTTCGATTATAAAAGAATAAATCACGAAGCTGATAACAGTTTTTAAATGAGGACCTTTGACTGATAGGAACTTTAACGAAATCAAGATGGACGACTTGGTAAATACGTATAAGTAGATGTGTGCCGGGTTTAGTAAGACGCGAGAAGTTATTTTACTTTCTAATTGAAATAAAGTGGACTATTTAAAAACTAATTAATGCAAAATCTAACTATAATTTCAGTTCAAGATAGTCGATTACAGATATATATATATATTTTAGATATTTATGTATTGTTGAAAATGAAAAATCTTCGGTATGGATCATTTCATGAATATTTGATTTTTATAAATAATTACAATTTTTTCGATGATTTCGCGCCACCATAATGCGTTTTCCCCTTTAGTTACGTTGACGTTATGACCCATCAAACTTCCAACCAAAAGTCGCTAGAAAGAATATTCCTTTTGCTGAAAATTCGTTGACGGTGACGTTTTTGTTGAGGATAAAAATATGTTTAAACTTTAATTTGATTTGTTTTAGTTTAATCAAGATATATTTGTAAACAAATTGATTCACAGGTAATCAAGCGCGACCTTTGTTTTGATTAGCACGACTAGGCGCGAATTTCTGGGAATCCGTTCGAGCGCGAGGTTATAAGAACAAAGTAGTCTCTTTAAAATTTCGATAAGGAAAAATGCATCAAGAAGAAGTTGAAATTCATTCGCTTATTGCTTAGTTTTATTCGTAAAGTTTGTCGTAAGACAACGTTTGAAGTTTCATGTTGTATTGCGTGTGTTATGTAAACGCGAATCATCAGACCTACGATGTTTGATTGCAATTCGGCTCGTGGGCGATCCTTTAGCGTATGTCGCTTTTTCGAGGCAAAACCTACGGGATGGGCCAAGACCGTTTCGGACAGGAGGAATGCAGCGAGCTCCTTAAAGTTCAATTCAAATAAATGAATTGGACGCCAGATCGACACCGTTTAGTCTAGTCTAACACAGAACGAGAAGCGATAGAGTTTCCTTTGCTTTTCCGGACCTTAGTACAGGCGAGGAATTTTCCGAGGATTTCGCGCCTGGAGGGGGAAGCGGCTGGACGATGAGGGCGCTATCGGTAGCCAAGCCGGGCGCGGTTGTGTAAGACGAGCGCTGACCGTGTGAAAATTCATTATTGTGTCAGCCCTCGCGCAGACAAGGTGTACCGTAATAAAGAACTGCCATCCGCAAGCCAGTGTTACTGTTTCACTCCTGTTCTTCGCATCGTCCTCATCATCAACAGATCTTTTGATCTGAGTAATTTTTAATAAATTCTGTCACGATTAGTAAATGTCTAAAGTTAAGCGTTCTGAAAGCTATATATAACGTTTAAAAGAAGCTTTTATTTAAAATGTTTTATAGTGCACTCTCTTTTACGTAATAAAATATAAGGGGACACCTTATTTACTAATGCGTAAAAGCGACATTTAGCGAAGTCATTAATACTAAGTAATGTAGGTTAATTAATTCTTATCTTATTAATATGGAAAAGTACGTACAGAAGCTCTACTTTGATATGATTTTTAGTTCTAACTAATTAGCGTAGTAAAGAAATGTGTGTATATACGTCATAGCAGTTCGTTGTAACGAAGTATTTATCAATTTTAATTACGCTTCGATGATTTTAATTATTATGTCGCGCATATATAGTTTGTTGTGCAATTTCAAACGTAATATACCTACTCCGTTCAGATGTTTTTTTTTAGGACGCAAGACGGTACTGCGAACTAACGGATTAATTTTACATTTATCCGCAGTTAATTGCAGAAAATATTCGCATAGAAAAAAATGTTCTTTATCTCAGTAATATAACGATATGTTCAGTCCTGTGATTTTTCCTTTTGGCAAAAATATCTTCCTCTCGCTAACTCGGTTATAAAAACATTTTTTAGTTAATAAAAATATTTATCTCGCTCACGGTCTCATTCTCTTTCAGTCAGCCAGCGGCTGGGTGAGTGAGTTCATTCCAAAGTGCATTTCCACAATCGTAATTAGTCGAGAGACCCAGAGAGAGTTCAGACTTCAGCGCGTTTGCCAGTAGAATGGCGAAAAAGGTTATCAGTCGCACGCTCTCTTCCTCCTCTCTCTCTCTCTCTCTCTCTCATTCTATTCGTGTCTCTTTCTCTCTTGTCCTACAAGCCGGCAGTTTCCATTTTAGGAGATTTCCGAGGTATTGGTCGCGTGTTGGACGAGCTTTTTATTGGAGAGAGTGAGACAGAGAGAGAGAGAGAGAGAGAGAGAGAAAGAGAGATAGTTTGATTCTAGGACGGATTTGATATTCGCGTACGCGAGGATCTCGTTTTTCACGTGCTAATTTATCGAACGTCGAGTTCGAGAAAAATGGAAAAAGATTGACGAACAGTTTTAATTACAAATTATTTTTAGTCCTGGAAATATAATTGGAAAATGCCAGATAACATTTTTTCCCGAGCGACTTTCGACAGTACCCGGAGTTGTCAGCAGTGGGCGTACAACGCGTTTTCACTGTATTTGAATAGCTGGGACAATTTCTTTTTTATTTGTCAAATCACCTCCGACAAAAGGTACGCCACTAACTGGCTTTTAATTCTGCCCTTTTTCTGTGCGTTCGAGATATTCTTATGAGCCTCGTGCAATAAATATTTTTTATTACTTTTAGTTGGAATTCACGTTTTCGTATGAATGCATGGAAAATTCTTTGAATCATGAGTATTATTTTGTTTAAGGAAGATCAATAGTTTTGTTAGTTTTTATTATTTTGAAATTCAACGTATTGGTATACCATGTATGAAACGTATTGGTACGTTTCTATAGAAAGACTGAGAATTTAGAGAAAACTGCCAATTAAAAGTTTAAACAAACACAGTGTCAAATAAAGGTCCAACAGACTTTTTTTTATTGCTACTACGTATAGAAGCATATTTGATCAGAGAGTGATTATTTAGTTTTTATTTATTCGCTCTCAGTACAATAATATCAATTGTTGTCAATATAAGTCTAATTGAAGAAATAACTTGATTTCATTGAATGATTTATTTAATTTAATAAATTAATAATTATTTAATAAATTTAATACTTGATCTAATGAATTCACTTCAATCGAAGAAGTTAAATGCTGCTCTCAAATATTTCTATAGTATAAGAAATTATAATAGCTTTAACAGTCTTCAGATAGTAGTTAAATCTTAATTTTATTAAATAAATCATTTATTCTCTTATAAATAAATAGTTTATTTAAAATATTTTCACTTCGAAACATGAAAATCAATAAAAGAAACCATCGAACCCTCTGAAAAACGTCAAATTTAGTAATTAATCTGATTGCAGATGGTTGACTCTATACACTTTGCACAGGAAATTAGTTCTATAAAGAAGAAGTATAGAATTACTTTGCTATAAAAGCGCGTCATAATAAGTTTAAAAGGAAATCGTACTTTCTCAAAGTTTTGTATTACGATCCTACTTCATAAGACCGTTATAAATCATAATCTACTAATTTAAGCACACGATTTATGCACAAGTATTATTAGTATTAATCTTATCAGCAATCGTATCACTGTCAAGTGACGGTATACCTTTTAACGTTACTTTTGACTTTTCAAAAATCTAATTGCATCTGCGTATAGTCGAGCGTCTCGCCACACTCGGTTTGCACTACTTGAAAAGAAAACAAGAATAGCCGTAATTTTGCCCCGCTAAGCAATATAAATCAAGATGACGCGATATGTTCCAACTGTATCGACAAGCTGACACAATAGCCTCGCAAAGAGTTCACGGAGCCTCACCTCGACTCGACGCTCACCCCCCGCAAAATGGTTGCATCACCACCACCACCACCACCACCACCACTACCGCCAGTCCAATCTTACATACATCCTCGCAACGAAGAACGGACAATCGGACGAGTCTCTATATCCTCCAACTGCTGTTGGCTAGTCGCGGGGGTTGCTCGTATACGTGTCGCACTACATCAACAAGTTGAAAATGCAACGTTCACCTTGAACTCGCCGCGGCGCGCCACACCCCACTTTTAAAGCGCCCTCTATTTATAGCGTACAGTCGCGGACCGCTTCAAGACCTAATGCCCCTCTCTCTCTCTCTCTCTCTCTCTCTCTCTCTCTCTCTCTCTGTCTCTCTACGGTAGAGCTGGTTCGCTTAAAGCTTAATTCGTCCGTCGCGTCGGGGTCAGAGTGGCGAGCGCGCGAGTGTATTATACATACATATTGTATATATACACACACGAAAAGACACCAGAGCAGCCGACCTCTCCGCCTTGTCCCCGCTATATAACATTCTTCTCTTATTCTGTATAGTCGTGTGCAGCGAGGGCAGAGAGAGAGAGAGAGAGAGAGAGAGAGCAAGAGAGAGAATTTCTCTCCTTAATAAAGGCCGAAAACTCGTCTGCGCGCGCGACGAGGGATGCGGGGCTGCCGGCTGCAATGTATATAGTTAGGGCTTTTGACCTCCTTTCGCGAGGCGCAAACTTTGACGTGTAACGTCTTGTCGACTTTGGGGGGCGAGCTTCTGTTGTACTTATACCTAGGCGGTGTACAGTGGTGAGCGTGGACGGAGCCGAGCGTCGGTCGCGGCGGCGGCGGCGGCGGCGGTGACGATGAGAGGCCTCGTTGTTATAGACTCGGCGAGTAATTGCTTGATGAGATGGGACTTTTGCGATCGAGGGAAAAGCTCCGAGGCAATTTTCTACCTTTCTCTCTCTCTCTCTCTCTCTCTCTCTCTCTCGTTTTTTTATTTTGAGGATAATCGAGTTTGCGCGGGGAGTCGGGGAGTTACTTCGGTTCGGTTCTGGGCGTTTCTTTTGCTTTTTCCAGTGCCGACGTGTACACGCTGTCAAGGCTATTATCTGCTTAAAGTCTCGCGTTAAGACACTTTTTCGATACAATCATAATCTCGATTTATTTCGGCGTATTGAATTTTGAATAATCTTCTCGCTCGCTATTTGCATCGGGAAACTTGTTCGTTACAACAACAATTTATACTCGTGAAAACGAACCGAGCTTTGTATTTTAATTATCCCGCGAATTTGTTTTCGTTAAATTACTTTATTAATTCAGCCGAAATTCAAAGTCAAGAAAATCTTATATAATTATTTTCAGGTAGCTAGCCGCCATAATGTAATCAACATATTATTTCACCCAAATTAAGCTTTGAGGTTAATGAAACCATGAACGACAAGAGAAAAGTGATTGAAGCTTATAGCGAATAATATTTTGCGCCAAGTAAACATTACAACATTATTCGCCGACAGCACAATCGAAAGATTTGAAATTTCGCAAAATAGCGCAATAGCGTAAAACACACACATACACACACATACATTTTTTCCTCGCAGAAATATAGGTCAATCGTAATGGGGCTAATTTCACGTCTCGCTCATAAACATACATCTAAAAGGCGTCGGATCTCGTCCGATTTCTTCCTCTCTTAATTACGTCTCGTCCAATCTCCTCTCGTGAAAAACACGCATACACAAAGAGGAGGTACCCCATTTCTTCAGACTCGTGCAGGGAAACAATGTCAGGATCTATAGGGTATGTCACATTCATAAGAGATAGAGAGAGATAGAGAGAGAGAGAGAGAGCAAAGGCTCCGGGGCCCTTTCATCGAAGCCCCGTTGAAAACTGGATAAGCCGCGCGGTGGATCGTCGAGTGCTGCCGCTGTACATATACATGCACAGAGAGAAAGAGAGAGAGAGAGAGAGGGGAGGGGAGGGGAGGGGAGTAGAGAGTAGGTTCGCACTCTCGCATTATAGCCGCTGCGCATAATAACGATTTGCCTAGGCTAGTATTATGAGAGTGCGGAGCAGCTCCTTTGTCGCTCGCCGGTAATTGCTGTCTTTCTGGGGTGGGAGAGTCTGTGCGCCAGCCAGGAGAGAGATATATAGAGAGATAGAGCGAATTTCCCTCTCTCTCTCTCTCTCTCTCTCTCTCTCTCTCTCTTTCTCTATGTCTCTCCACGCCCCTCTTTTACATCCTTCGCTCTCCGCGCGTATATCGCGAGAGCGGTCAAACGAACCGCTGCTGCCGCTGCCGCTGTAGCGGTACGTATCTCTCGTCACGCTGTTCATACTCCTCCCTCTGTCTCTCTCTCTCTCTTCCTCGATCTTTCTCCCTCGCGTTATCTCCTCTTTTCTCTCTCATTACGTAATTTTTGCCGAAGAGACCGACCGAGAGCGCATGCCCTCGGAGCAGCTCTCTCTCGCTCTCTCTCTCTCTCTCGCTCTTATACTAGCTGGCAGGACTGTGACCTGGATTCGAACCAGATTTTATCTCCGATCGTGGCGCTGCCGTTTCTCCCCCTACCCTCGCACGGTCTTTGCCTGTCTCGTTGGCTTTATCGCTCGCTGCGCCTCTCGCTCTTTTTTTTTTCTCTCCTCCCTTAATTTCTCTCCTCTGCCTTTGCCATCTGATTCTTTCGCGCGGGGGGAGAAATTATTTTCGTGGGGGCGAACGAACGAACGAACGAGAATGAAAAAAAAACTAGAATCGCGGAATCTCTCGTTTGTAGCGGCATATAAGGCCAGAATTTAGATGGCTTTCGACCGTGTTTCTTCGCCAGCTTTATATACAGCGCATGCACGAAAATGTCGCGACGGGGACCTTAAGATGCGACGACGTCGTCATTCTCTTTTTGCTGAACTGTTGAGGAGAAAGAATGAATTTCATTATGCATTAGCTGTAAGTAAAGGAACTACTCTTCTGTTTTAGTTAATTTTTTAAATAAAGTAAAGTGGGTTTTAGTACTGACGGAGTGTACGATTTTGATAAAACTTGTTGGTCCGTAACTTTTTTGGTTGGATTTCGTATACAGAGCTAATTTTGTTCTGCATTAATTTAGAAGAAATGGTTATATAAGGATTTGAATATTCCAGTTCGTGTAAATAAAGAAATTTCATTCGTTTAAATATCATCACGTAAATATATAAGATCGTGAATTCTCGTCGAATAATATGAGTGATTTGTGCGTCAAAATGATTAATATAAATCATGCGTTTATTTTAATACACCGTTTATATTGAACACGAACAGCATGGAATACAAAATATATCGTATATACGCTTCAAAGTAAAAGTTTCAAACGCATTCATAATCAAATGGAATTTTCATAATTGGTTTTGCATAAAATCTTCGCTAATAGATAAAGCAATAATATTAAACATGTATTTATCGAATGTATCTCGAAACAATACGTGAAATTCAATCGATTTAATATAAAAAAAAAACAAAGCGAAAGAGCACGTCATACAATCATATATAGGTGAATTTATCCCCCCAAGTTTCAACTTTGGCAAGATATTTAATACTTGGAGAAATTTCGAGTCGCTCAGCAATAGCGCCATAAATCCGTCAATTCGGCTCAACAAATACAGCAATAAAAGCAAGTCGCGGACTCGAATCTTTTACGAGCGAACTTTTATCGATTTTCGAAAAGACCGAATATATCCGTAAAAGACAATGCACATGTAACGCCAGCTTCTTGCGTAATCCATTACGTAAAAATCCAGATTCGGTCGAGATTTCGAAAGAAGCATCACGACAAACTAGTCCGTGTATAAGGTGGCAGAGACCAAAATCACAGAGAGACCCTATCTCCCGTTCCTGTCTCTGGCACTGATGCACATGTAATTCCGTCCCTCCGAATTTCTCTATTACAAGAGTGCACCGCCAGTGTATATATCCGACGCATCTCGTGTATTTCATCTTGTCTGTATAAATGTCTTTTCTCCCGGATTTTCCTCCGCTTTTCGACGTCCGAGTCGAATTATATTTTTCGCCGGTTATCGCAATGGGCGAAAAACGACGTCGTTGTCGTCGACGGCGTCCTCGCCGATCGACGAATCAATTCGATTTCGATTATCCACTCTATCTCTCTCGCTCTCTCTCTCTCTCTTCCCCGTTATCATAGACTCCCCCTTCCCCCGTCCTGGACTCGGTCAGCTTCACCCACCCACGTATACGTATCCGTACATTATATATCGGCAGCCGACGCCGTTCACTCGGTCAAAGAGACTTTTATTGGTTTCGAAAAGGCCGCGATCGAAGACCGCGATTTTATACTCTAATCCACCGAACCCCTCCCCCCCTTCCACCCCCTTGACCCGCTACGCTTTCATGAGAGACGGACGTGCCTGCACTTCATGATTTTCTCTCTCTCTCTCTCTCTCTCTCTCTCTCTCACTCTTTCCCGTCCATTATTTTCACTCACTTCTCATTCCTACTTACTCCGCCCTCTCTGTATCTCTCTCTCTCTCTCTCTCTCTCTCTCTCTCTTGATAGTAATACTCTGAAGGAGCGGTTTAACGTTTGATTAATGTGCCGCGTGTATATACGAGGCTTTGATTTCCGTGATCGCTGATTTTCGTGTATAGAGTGTATCTATCGTTATGCCCGGGGCTGCAATTGCGACGAGGCGGCGTCGGCGGTGGCGGCTACTCAATTTGTCGGTTGAGCGCGTTTGTATTCCTTAATTAAGTTATGACGCTGTAATTGTGATTAATGCCTCCTTTTACGAGCCTGGGCTTTATTAGAAATCGATCTCTGGCCGGCGGATTTGTAAACGCGATCGTACAGGAGCGTAAGGGCATCGACATTTTCCAAACGATGCCGACTTTGCCAGTTAATTTGGGTTACCTTTCCTTTTCTTTATTAGAGGATGAGCGCCTTTGACAAGGGTTGCGATTAACAGTTTCATGATTGGCTTTTGTGCGGTGACGATGTCGATTATAAAAATATAAATATAAATTAATCGTTGTAAATATTCATAATATAGTTATACGTACAGTTTACATTCATAGTTAGACAACAACTATTAATTTCAAATATGCAATTCATTATTGCCATTTGTATATCTGAAAATATCAGACTATGTGCAGTGGGATCTAAATCTTTAAAAAAACGCAGAATAGTTAATTACCCCTTTCTTTTATAAAAAAGAAGCCTCGTGGTGTATCTATTTTTATTTCCCGTTAAGCTTCGTGTAAAACGTTTAATAAAATTACTGTTTACATAAAAGGTGATGTTTAATCCATTTTTAAAAATAGCTCCAACAGTTTTTATCTCAGCGGCCAGGGCTTATGGGAATGAACTGGGAGTGACTCTTGTCATTGTTTGATGTCAGGAAACAACGTTCACAGATTTTTCAAAATCCATAACTCGGGGATGAAGCATGTACTTGCCAAGTGTATACAGTCATAGTAAAGTCCTACGTGCACATCGCGTCAAATGTATACAACGCCTTTTTTTTGTATCCACATTTATTTTTTTAAAATGATACTTTGAAAAATGTTATAATAGAGATACAATGTCGAAAATAGTTACACATCTTTTGTTAAAAATCCATTCAATTATTATAGTTTAAAGTTATTTTAACATAACAAAAATTAGGTAGAACGAGATGATTTAGCTGTGATTAGTATTATATAATTTCAAGTGATTTAAACTTCTTTTGAAAAGTGTTTTTATCGAAATTTATATTTTTTTAAATTAATTAACGCAATTAGTTTTTTCTATATCTATAAGATTATTAACTTTATTAACTTATAATAGATTTCAAATAGGAAATAACGCGGAAAGAAACGGTTTGGTTTGTCACACTCAAAGTCATTAGTTGGTTGTATTTGGTTGCGGTATCTGCAAATCTGCAGTTGGGAGATCCAAAGTAGAGTTATTACATCTTGAATATTTCGTTTCGATTATTTAGGTCTCACAATCAAAGCTTTAGTCATCATATATATTATGTAAACTCTCCAGCCATTGAATTTGATTGTGACAAGCAAAACTTTTGGAAGGCTGATATTTGTCCAAAGATTTCGAATCAAATGGTCACAATCAAAATGTTTTATTTCTCCGCGAAGCGATCTCCATTCTCGCTGCACACAAATTCCTATAGTAAAATCTGGAAGTATAATTTCTCAGTTGAACAATCGTGCAAATGAAAAATATTCTACATGCGCACGGTTAATCAAACGTTTTAATCAGTGCACCCAGCTAATGCACCTCCCTTACTCGATTTCTCTCTAATCTCTCATCTCTTCTTGTCTCTCTACAATACTCTAATGGCCTAGGAACATAATGATTTCCTCGCTTCGTCGTCTTCTTTTTTTTTTGCCATCTTTCACCAGTCTCATCACGTCTCTCTCATTCTCTCTTACTACCTCTTCTCATCTCTCTCTCTCTCTCTCTCTCTCTCTCTCTGACACACACTGTCTTTTTCTCCTATTTACCAGTTTTCCGTAGAAGGGAGAGAGAAGACGGCGCGGTTTACCCGTCGGTCGGGGCGCGCGAGTCGATCGTTACCACTTAAGGAAAGTGGAATATCTGACCACAAGCGGATCGTAACTACTTACGCAGACCGACATCGCTGTTTGACGTAGGATTCTCTTGCTCTCCGCGCTCACTTGCCTTCTTTCAACTTGACTCTCTCTCTCTCTCTCTCTCTTTCTCTATCTCTTGTTCTCTTTACTCCCCTTACTTTTATGCGGAAGATCGTTGAGATTCTTCATTTGATGTAAAATCGTTCGTTATTCTACGTAATTTGCATACTTGCACACGGAGAATCTCAGATTTTGTCGCCTTACAAGTTCTCAAAGCCAATAAAACTTGATTCTCTCCCTCCTGTCTTTTTTTCATAAGTCGCTTTAATTGAATAAGTTTCGTGTGTCTTGGGAGAAAGTTTTTTCTATTCATCCCTGGGTTGTTTTAACGAATTGAAAAGTAATGTCAATAAAAAAAGTAATGCGAGTATTTGTTTTATAAGCTCTAGAGAAGGTATAATAAAGTTTCTGCATTGTTCTGTTACTACTCCATTGCTCAATTTACGTTATTATTTCGCATTATGATGTTCACTCTTGGCTTGACCATTCGAATAATTATATGTAGATTATGCAAATACCGTATTGAGTATTCATGAATAATTTAAGCCACTATCCACGTACCTGATTTAACACGAATACATAAGAAGCAATAGAAATCAGACGAAGAATATGAATTTTATAATGCAGAAAAATAATGATAAATAAAAGTATCAATTTGTCGTTTTTGTCATAGAAATCAATGGCGGTTTGATTTGATTTTATTTTTCCATTCATGCGGCTCGCTCCTTGATTACTTCTTTTTTTTCGTCGTCATTTGTCCCAGTGCCGCGGTAACTGGCCGTAAAATCTGTGTGGTTTTCGGACGTTTCAATCCGCAGTAACAAACAGTCAAAACCCAATCACGCGCGTTTACCTTTGTCAAACTTTTCGTTTACAAAAAGTGTCAATTATTTTTCTCCCTCCGCTATACATCTGTCAAATACATTAACCATCGATTTGAAAGAAATATTGATAAGCGCTACTTGATCTTTTATAGGTCAGTTATTTACGTACAGATGTTGCACTTTTTTATTATGTGAAAATGCCAACTTATTACTTTTCTTTATACTTTTAAAATTCATTTTAATTACGTATATTTGGTTTGACAGAATTTCATCGCTAAGAAAAAAGACGAGAATTACTGAAATAAATAAGATAGTTTATCGAAAGGTAACTTGTATGTTCGAAGCATTCAATAGAGTAAATTAGATTAAATGTAGAGTCTGCAATTTCACACGGATACAGTGGTGAACTTTGCAATTACAATTAAAACTTTCAAATAGTTTTACAAGTCTTTTAAGTAAAATTAGTACGATGTGATAAATAAATGAAATCAATTGGAAAAGTAATGAAGTGGCATCTCTAGCATTAACTAGATTCGTAAGATTTGAACGATCTATAAATTGAAACAGGTCACATTTAAAAATAAATTATTTTAGCTCGGGATTCTACTTAAATCTACTTTGTTGGTGAATATTTATGCTAAAATATTGTACGTATTAAATAGTGATTAATCAAATCAGTTATTTTTTTAATGAAGTCCAAATATTTTATCTTGATTTATAATTTTCAAAGTATAAAGCCCCAGCTATCTTAAAATGAAGATTTAACAGTATCAACTTGCGGAAAACTGTATTTCATGTTCTTATACATTGACGTGGATTTATGGCTTAAAAAGTTCAAGGAAACTTTTTAAGTCTTGCCCGACAGATTCTCCAATGAATTTGTATCTTCATTATTTGTATTAATTAAAATGAGTATGCATCAATCAACCTTAATAAAGTTGCCTATTATACAACATTTAGATTCACACAATCGTTTGTCTAATTTGTGCAAAGGTGGGTGTCAAAATGCTTTTCATAATGTGTAATTACAAATATTTATTGATATACATATCTGCATCCTTAAATGGATCTTTAAACTGTGCATATGCTAAGCCTGATCTGAAATTTTTTAAATTATCCTCTGTTCTTCGGATAAAAATAACTGTTGACTCTTTTCTTAGGAATATTTCTGACTGTTTATTCATTTATTTTGTTTACACAGTGTCCTTTTCTAATCGATTATGCAATCAATTAAATCGATTAAAAGCATTATCTGAATTGCAGATAAGAGTATTAAAACCTTAAAATGTATCAAAACTAAACACCGAGGCCTTACTTTAGCGACGTGCACTTACAATTACGTTAGTTGTAAGTCGGATTATAATTAAATAGCGACTAAAAGCGGGCTTCTAAGACGCTCTAAGACGATTTTTGCTATTTAGAGTCATCAATAAAATTGTCTTATTTGCGTTTTGAGTGCTTTTTTATTTATATATGACTGCATTAAGTTAAATTGCAATAAATTAAAGTTTTAAGAAAATCTGATTTTTACTGCACAATACTGTCAGTGCGAATAAGATTAAAATACACCTTTGACCCTTCCGTAATTATTTGAATCTTATTCCATATAGTAGAGAATGGAGAGACGATAAACTCTTGTTTCCGAGAATGAAAAGTAGTGCATAGATAATATTTTACTTGATAATTTTCTGAAAAATATAGTTTAAAACGAAAATACTAATGGTGAATTTTCTTTCTGTTTACAGCCACCATGCCATGGTGAAGCTGCTCGACGCATGCGGCAGCTGGCAATGATGTGACAATAAAGTTACCTCCGGATTCTCTAATTTCGGGGACCTCAGCCGAGTCCCAGTGTCAATCCAGTGCTTCCCCATAAAACAAAACCAAACAAAAAAAATACCAAAAAAAAGAAACACAAAACAAAACAACCTAAAAAACGAAAAAAAAAAGAGAAAAACGCCGAGGGCGAGAAGAGAGAAAAAGAGCATAAAACGAAGTAAATAGAGGACGGAAAAAACCACAGCCAAAGCGACAGGAAAGATTCGACGAAGCGAAAGTATAGAAGAAGAAGAAGAAGCAGAGAGAGAGAGAGACTGCGAAAAAAGGAGGCGAGGAAGTCGAAAGCAAAGTGGAGCAGGGCATTTGGAGAAAAAAAAAAAGAACGGAGAGGATAGTCGGAAAAAGGCGCGCGCTCGCTTAAGTCGGCGGTGTACAGCACGGGCGCGCGAAGAGTCGGGAACCGCAGTGCCAAAGGTCGAAAGAGCCAAGCCAAACTCTGTATATGCATATACACCACACTCTGTGTCAAAAAAGAGAGAGGGACGCGACTGAGCAAAGGAGAGGAGCAAAGCCAAAGCGGACGCTTTAGCGCAGACTGATAAAAACGCTTCCAGATATAGAAAAAGGGGGAAAAAAAAAACATAATAAGAAGAAAACAAATCCATACTCATCCACACACGTGCACACATACACCACACAGGGAGATCTACAGCCAACTACATCACACAGATATATAAAGGAGCGCAGAGGGACTCGCTCGTACGCAAACGTAATACGAGCGCATACGAGTGAGAAAATACGCGAAATTGCAAGAGCGGAAGAGGAGAGAGACGGAGCAGAGCGCAAAGAAAAGAAGAAGCAGCGTCAGGAAGTCGGGTTCGGGTTGGGTTTCATCAGGAATAAGCTCGACGTGGAATTCCCAATAAAAGGACGACGGAAGAGGAGGAGTTAACGCGGTAGTGGAGTGAAACAAAAAAAGGGTGTCCGGGACGGGGGAAAGAGTGAAGGAAGAGAGCAAAGGAGCGAGCGTTAGAGCTGGCAAAATGGGCAACAAATTGTCGTGTAGTTGCGCGCCCCTGATTAAGAAGGGCTACAGATACGAGGACTCGCCCTGGCAGGCGAACACGAGGAACCGGGTGAGCGCGAACGGCGAGCGCAGGGGCGAAACTGGCCACTTGCTCAGGTGCGGAAGCTTAAGAGAGAGGAAGAGGTGCGCATACCATTGACAACCATTTCAACCATTCCATTGGATTTTTTACTTACTTATTTATTTTTTTTTGTTTTGTTTTTTATTGACTCACACTGTCTATCTCTCGTTTTTTATTTTGTTCTTTCTTTGTCTGTTTACTTTTACGTACATGTGACTACGTTGTCTTTCGTTTACTTTGGTTACGAGGCTATTGGGCTAATTCGAGAAAGTCTTTTTGTTCGAATTGTCGCGGGGATCGATATGAGAACATTTTTGTTCTATTCGGTTTGTAGAGCTGGCTAATCATTGTGGATTAACTATTTTTGTTAAAAAAAAAGTACTTCTTTCATAGCCGCTTGGATGCAAGAAACACGTTGTGAAGTAAATGAATCTGTACTTTCTTGTAGATTATACACTGAAAAATTTTTATATATCCAAGTAGTCCATTTGTTTGGATTGAATCCAAGAATATATTTACTTAAATTAAGAAAAATTTACCTAAATCCAAAAATTGTAGGAAAGGATGAATAAAATTTTTTAATTGATTCTTTCATTTCCTCTACAAGGAATTTTTCACATCAAGTCAACTTTTTCTGAATATTTTTTTCTGAAAAACGTTTTCGACATTAGCCTCATTGCTTCCTTTATTTTAATTTCACTGTATTTATTTGTGTTTCTATTATAGTCGTTGAGTTGAGTTGTGGTTTGTTTATTATTTGTTTATTTTTATTATTTACTGTCGTGAGTGATCACACTTTGTACACTTGGTAAATACACTTGAGACTGTTAGAGAGTACACTGGACAAAGTATTCCAGAGTTTAAAATTATTTTTAGTGATACATTATGAAAATCAGACATATTTATGAAGAAATACCATATTTATTAAGCTGTTAGTGTAAGTCTTAAGTTGATATCAAATAAAGTTTATTAAATCTTTTGACTGCCATATATGGAAGTTAATTTAACATAGGTAAAGAAAATTCAAAATACATTAATAAAGATTGGGAAAACTTTATCTTTATAATAGGGAATAATGCAGATCGATTCATAACATAAATATCGTATAAAAATGAAAAAAAAAAGTAATATCTTTTCATGCGATAGTCGCTTAGTGCATACTATAAAGTAAATCAATCTTTTTTGGAAAATCTATTTTATAAAAGTATATCTTTGATCTGAATGTTGCTATTCAAAAAGTAAACGCTAAAATAAATACGTCTGAGTTCATTTCGTTCACTTGGAATATTTCTTAAATCTTCTGAATGTTTGTACAGTGTGCGCGTAAAGCACTTTTCCACATCACGTCTTCCAAAAACCTTTTGCAAGATATAACTCTGATTTACCTATACCGAAACTATATACTGAATCCAATTTCTCTCTCGAAAGGCGTTACTCTGACTAGTCTTTGAGTGTTTTCTTTTTGTTGGCTCATGTTTCTCTCGACTCGTCGCGAATATATAAGGGGAGGACCGAAAAAAAAAAAATGAATCAAAATCATTGTGTAAACTCTCGCTGGAATCCGTCTCGTTTCTCTTTCTCTCATTTCATCCTGTACACCACGCTTTGCATGAATAGAAATGCCTCTGTTTAGACGTGTAGTGCTCTCTGTTGGTAGAATATGCTTTGTGGCTCTGTTTGCAGCTTTTCGGGAAGGGGAGGGTAGAATTGCTAGGGCGGGGGGGGGGGAGGGGAGGGTTCATAGGGTAAACCAACTTTTATCGAGGGGAAGGTCATCGCGGCCTTTTCTTACTTACTCAACTTCGCGGATCTATTCGAATAACTAACGTGTAGTCTGTATATAGGTATTTATATACAATACATATATATATATTTACCTTAAGACTGAAATACATTTTCCAAATTAAAATCAAGAGTGAAATGTTTTGTATGAATAGGAGATATAGAGCGTATAAAGCTATGTTTATTTTTTTTTATTATTAAAGTCTTATTATTGTAAAATAATTCATATCCTTAACAGATGCTTAAAGATCGTTGCATTAGGTCATTGACGAAAATAGGATGCATTTTTACAGAAATGGAAAGTCTTTTAGCCCCAGTACCTGAAATAATACTTGAACATATCATAACATGATCAGCCAAGTAGCTCTTTTTATATTCGTAAAACAATTCTCGTATGAAGAATGCTATGAAAGTAGCATTTTTAGTTCAAAATTGTTCGCGACTTCACACAACTTTAATATAGAACAGTGGCAGTAGCTCAATAAAAAGAGCAACAAAAAAAAACTTTAAAAAACTTAATGCTTGAGCTAGTTCAAAAATACATGCCAGTAGATACCGTCAGATATGGTCAGACTCCAAGTCACATTCTCATAATGCTTATTTAATCGTTCCGCGACACGTAGAACAATGCGTTCTTAGAATTAAAGTACTTTTTACGAGATACAGGTAATAGCGCGGTAGATTCTTATCCCATCATTTATAAATAGCGATAGGGAAATTACAATTTTATCCGTCTCTAATAAATGTAACTACATATACCAAGACTGCAGTAATGGCAATTTCGATTCGATCATGCGTTCCAATTGACGCGGCTGTAGTATTAATCAACGCCATGAATTCGCGCGCGCGCAAGTCGGGCGTAGTATAACCGTGCACATATAGCAGCAATATATAAACATCGGTAAAATTCAGTTCATCCAGGCCACGCGCGGCAACCAAATTAAAATAATTATCGCTTGATTTTCCCTCGTAACGACTATACGAATATTCGGCGACCATATCGCCTCTCTCTCTCTCTCTCTCTCCACTTCGCTAAAGCGCAAATAACGAAGGCAGTCTTACTCGCTCGAAACGAAAAGAGAAGTGTGTGTGTATATATACCGTACACATATACACGTACATTAAAGGGAGGCGAAAGCGGCCCTTTTGTCTTAGCGCTTTCCGTGCGCAAATTCCATTTTCCAAAGGTGCGGAGTCCCGCGCGAGTATCGCGCTGAATTTGCATTTGTTTGCACGTATAAAAGCAGCCGCCCGAATCCCTAGTGCTCTCCGCACTCTCTCTCTCTCTCTCTCTCATTCTCTCCATATACGTGCGCGCCTCAGTCTTGAGAGAGAGAGAGAGAGAGAAGTACAGGCCTGGCTTTACTTCGATATGTATAATCTATACGGCTCGCTCTCGCGTCCCTCCTCCCGCCACCACCTTAGTTTCTGTGTCGGAATACACGGGAGCGGATCTTGTATGTACTTTGTCGCGGAAACGCGCGCGCTGAGAGCCGAACGCCTGCATGCACAAACGCGCAAAAGATTTTTCTGCAAAATTTACTTTTCGAGAATGTTTCGACCTACTTTCGCTTCGGCTCGGCTACCCGGATATATATTTGGCTTTGTGTCGTATCGCCATGATTTCGGAAAATGTTGTATATGTATGCATTTACGAGTTTCGCGGTCGGATGGAATGTGCCCGCGGACTTCTTTGATTGAATTTTATAGTTGACTTTGGCTCGTTAGTTTGAGAAGTAGGTGATTTTGAATGTTGCGATTGTTCATTGCGCGGCTTATGGTGCAAAGACTTTTGAAATCTAAGAATCTGTGGAATGGAAGTGACGGGAACAAATAGATATTGCTTTTTAGGGTTTAGTTTGGAAAAGATAAGCTGTACTTTGATGGCTTTGTGAGAAACACGAATGTTCCACCTATGCAATCTCACTTAAAATCATTCAAAATTTCAAATACGGATTTCAAAATAAATTATCGTTACGATTTCGCCCCTTTTCAAACGTCTGTTTTCTATATTATTGAAAGTGAAAATATTTATAACTACAAGTTTGAGCGTTACAAATATGTTGATATAACGCGGAAGAAGCATGTTTTCTTTCTTTTACGGGGTGGCCGACAGCCGCGGGCATCGGTAAACAGAAACCTTATATGCTGGTCTACAAAAATTATTTTTCCTTCGTATAAATACACAAGAGACTTTCAGAATTTTATTTTTAAAAGAACATTTCACTTATATAAATCTTTGGAGATTTACCATTTGTATATATGCAACAACTTTGCATGAAAATCACTATCAAACTTTTAAGCGCAGTAGTTCAAATGTGTCGAGTCACGCAAAAAATATAATAATTTTATCGCGTCAAAAATTATCTTTATATGAAATAAGCGAACATTATATCAAATGTATGCAAAAGAATGTATTTAAAAAAAAAACAAATTGTTTCACTCACCAATAGAGATCAACACAAACAGAAACAAATCGTATAGACAACTACACGTTATATCCTATATTACACTGTAACCGTTATAGACACGCGCGATTGGGAAATTAACAAATGCACAACTCAATAGTGGGCCTGGCATTCGAAAAGCACTATACTGGGCCAAGAACTCTGTTTTCCAAGTCGCGTAACCACGCGTTCGAATCGGTGTGTCTTTCTGCCTCACCCGAATGTTTTGCATTGTGCCTATATGTATATAATAAGTAATAGAAAAGAAGAAAAAGTATATGTATAAAAGTGGAAAACGCGAGGAGGTATTAGCAGTGTAAAATCGAGCGAGGCTCGTTTGCTGCTTTCAGATTGTGGGCGGAGGTGTTTCACGTGACGAGCGGCGCGGGCAGCGTGAAATGGCAGCAGATCTCGGAGGACCTCGTGCCGGTGAGCATCACCTGCGTCCAGGACTCGCCGGAGACCATTTTCCATATCACAGCGTACAACTGCCAGGTCGACAGAATCCTCGACGTCCGACTCGTTCAGCCTGGTAATTACACCCTCGCTTATACCCATCTCCTTATCACGGAACTTATCGCTCCGAGGCATGGAGTTATTTTACTATACTTATTATTCCTTGCAAAGACCTCCCGGGACGTATAATTCTCCATCTCGCGCGACAATGATGGAATGCTAGCTGACGATTTTTTTTTTTTTTTTGGATGGGGGTGATCGTCTTTACAGTACAGGAATATTTCTTATTTGGAATTTACAGTTCGCTCCTGCGGAACTGGGAAAATTTCTTCGCCCTGCACTAAAATTAGTCTCAGTCAACGTTGACTTGTTAAATATAATGAAATAGGGATTTTAAGATATAAATTTCTAGTTCGGTGTGCAAGATTAAACAATTATTATTTTTCTAAACTAGGTATTCGATAGATTTCGACCAAAAGGAAGTTTTAACCTGTTTATATATTTACCGAGTGCACGATTCAAATTGTGCTTTTGTTAATCCATTATTGTGTATATGTCTCAGGAACCCGAATCGGTCTAGCATCAGAATGCTTTGTCTACTGGAGGGACACGATGACAAACGACACTTGGGGACTGAATTTCACTTGTCCGATCGATGCCAAACAATTCAAAGAATGTGTAGTAAGTAATACGATATCTATATACCTTCGAAAACCCGATCAAACTTACTTATACACGCGTGACTCGCAAACATCGCGCTTAAAGCGGTTTATCATTTTGACCGTATAAATTAATTAAATGTTTTAGCAGATTTTTTATACAGAAATAATACGCACCTCGAACAAAATCAAATCAATATATATATTATTTATGCAAAACTATAGATTTCAAATTTTCCAATTATTCTGTATTATATGGATTTGAGGAATTCGGAAATATCAGTTTGTATACAGCAGTGACAATAATCTCTTCTCGATTTCTACGCCAATTACGATGAGATTTTGCTATTTCGCGTCTGTTGTAAACGGGCAAGGGAGAGCCTTTTTCGGGGCGTGATTCTACATTCCCCGCGGCTCTCTGCGCAGTATCGAATAATAAATCGTTGCCTTCGCCGAATAACGCGCGAAACCCGGGATGCGAAACGGCGCAATGCAACCCCGCCCCGGCAACACCAAAGACTCTAATATATATATATATATATATATAATGTTCATCATTGTCTTTCTCTTGCGGCAAATTGCAGTCGCGGTCCTTCAAGATGACACGGAAGACCTCGTCGTCGTATTCGCTGAGGCTGGAGCCGTCGAACAAGCCGAACAAGGTGAAGCCGAGGCCGCGGAAGCCGCTGTCAGTGCCCGCCTCGCCCAGCAGATCGCGCGAGCCCCAGTGCACCTGCATGACGCCCGAGCAGTTCCGTCAGCTGAGCCAGGATCCGAGATACAGGACCGCTTGCCGTACGCTATCGATTGCCTCTTCTCTCTCTCTCTCTCTCTCTCTCTCTCTCTCGCTCATTCCCTCGCAGCAGCTATACAGTGCACCAGCCGAGCTTCGCCCGCGCCTTTTGCCAAGCCCAAATGGAATAATAAATCGGCCACGCCGTGAGCCTCGCTGCGGGGGATGCTGGCGATGCTGGCGAAGAGAGAGAGAGAGAGAGAGAGAGAGAGAGAGAGAGAGAGAGAAGGAGACTGCTGCGACCTCTTAGTTTTATTTTTCTTTTATATACGTTTGCTGGGGATGCCTGGGGTTGGGCGTGTATACGTGTATGTAGGCTACGCGGAGGAGTTGGTGTGCGGGTATTTTGGAGTGGACGCGGGGATGTGCAAACCCCTGGATTTGTGCATGTACAAACCAAATCAGAGGGACGACGCGTGGTAAATGGGCACTACTGGCATCTATGTATATACATAAAACGCTGTTGGACATGCGACCGGGAGCCATTCAAAATGGATGCGACAGACTGCAAAATACTATTTAATGCATTGACGGTACAATTTTCTTTTGCTCTTTTACCGAGAGCCGTCGGTGTGTACATACGCGATTCGAAAATTGGAGAACTGGAGCATTGGAAATACGCGCGATTGCTGAGACTAAATTAATGCTTTATTGAACCTATATAGAAGAATGGCACAGTGTAAAATAACGATACTTTTTAATACAGAATAATAAAAGCAGACGTTTAGAATATACAGATATATATATATAAAATATAGTTTACTACTGTTACTTTACTATCATAGGCAATCTACACTCAAACTATTATTAATTCTTGGCATTAAAACTTGTTATATTTCATCAAAATGTTAAACTTAGGAGGATGCCCTTTATTTACCACCTAATAAAATTGCAACGTGGATCTATAAGCTGGGACTATCTTGTAGTGTATATAAAGTCGTTTTATTAAAAAAATAATCCTTATTCAAAGTGAAGTATTTAAAAAAGACTGATTTGCTCATACGTATCGTTATACTCAACAGGCATGTGACAGTGGAAACAGACAGATACGTCAACACGCCGCTTCTTCAAATTTCTCTTTGGCCTCAATATTTTCATAAATTAAATGTTTTTTAATAGTCTAAATAATGACATGATCTCGTAAGCGTCCACCTTTAACTTTATTAAAAAATATCTTGAGCCAAATTTTAATAATTCACTTAAATATACCATACCTATGCACTAAAATAAAACACTGTAGAGTATACGCAAGTAATTATTCTATAATATACGGAATAACAGAAATCATCTATCATATTAAACGTGTAAATAGAAAATGTCATTACTCGCTCTAGCAAACAAATTGTTCACCGGACAGGTTGTAAACGCTTCAATCTTCGTTTATGGGGATATTTTTTTTTTTTATCGAATCAAACAAAGAAACTGATCGTACAACTATTCAATCCATTCGCTAATCAACATACGCGTCAAAGTAAAAGAGTATTCGCCTTTTCATTTTTACGACGAAGCTAGAAAAGCACGTCTTTTGTCCTAAAAGCAAAAGAGCCATGAAACTAAAGTATCTGCGCTTTGGAAATTTTCAGCCAATTCCTCGACGCTACCGAGGATCGCGACACGCTCGGCGGACGCGGAGATGACCAGCCGCAACAAGATTACGACGGCGACCTCGAGCGCCTCGCTTTACGACAACGTGAACAACACGAACGCCAGTGGCGGCGCCGCAGGCGGTAAAACCCTAAAGAGCCAGGACTCGATCAAACTGAAGGACAAGCAGCAGCAGAGCGAGACGTGCCAGACGACGCCGAAAACCGCGAACGTGGGCATTGGCACGTCCACCGTTGGCTCGCAGGTGTGTGTTCAAGCGACGCTACGCATTGCAGCTCATCCTCTCTTTTATTTTATCCCCAAAATTCCGCAAGGGAAAGTATCTACAAGTCCGTGGAGTATCGATACTTATCGAATACGAGGCGAATCAGTTTCCTTATTCGTCCTATAAGTATTTTGTTCGAGTTGTAGTTGATGATTAAAGACTTTGTACGACATAGTTAGAAAAATGTCGATGTTAAATCCATTCGATTCATTCTTAAAAGTAATGTTATAACGAGTTGTTTGTTATCAGTAGGCGAATCATGGATAAATTCCAACAAAGATACCATATTTTCTAAAGATAACTTACGGCTGAATATTAGAAAGCTATTACGAGAAATCTTTCAG
Source organism: Megastigmus dorsalis (assembly GCA_900490025.1). NCBI lineage: Eukaryota > Metazoa > Arthropoda > Insecta > Hymenoptera > Megastigmidae > Megastigmus > Megastigmus dorsalis. The sequence continues at coordinate 171,659 of UELU01142770.1, read as the reverse complement.
CAAAAAGATTTCTTAATCTTTTGTAGGGTGAGTTTTCTATTTACATCAATTGTTTAAAATACTGTAAAATATAACGCGTTAAATTTTGTACGTAAATTAAGCAGTACCATTTTTAAGCTTATATTTTTGCGAGTACTCCATTAAGTTGATACGTCTCCTTCATGGGATGGATCATCTGAGATTTTCTATTATTAAAATGAAAACAAACACTATGACGATATGCTTTATTAATCGTGCGTAAAGTGTAATCGCAATGAAATTAACGTTTGAATTTCTCCTTTCCAGATCGACGTACCGGAGGATAAAGGTACGGGCCCCACGCCAAAGAAATCGAAGCAAAGCCAGGACAGTGCGACCCAACAAAACGGATCCGAGCGCGAGAGTCTGAAATCCGAGGGCACGCAAGCCGGTGGTAGTCTCGCGAGCAAGTACCACCATCGCAAAGAGCAGCTCCAGCACACGAAATCCGCGGACTATTCCGAGCTGGAGATGCAGAACGGCAACATATTCAACGTCGTCAACAACAATCACGGCCGTCGCAGCAAGAGCAAGAGCACCGACGACATGAGGATCGAGAACGCCCATCAGAACAACGGCGGCGCGGCCGGTATTCAGGGCTTGGATCCGCAGACCCTCAAGCGCATGTTCAAGCGAGTCCCGAGTATGGACAGTCCTGTGACCTCCCCGGAAATGACACGCAAACGCCACAACAATCATCCAGCCTATCACTATCACACCAGCAACAACAATCAGAACAAGTGCGTCATGTCCGAGGCGGAGAACGACAATTACATGCTCGTCTACAATAGGCAGCCCTACAACAACAAGTTCCAAAGCTCGAGGAATGTGCACGATATGGACCGCCAGTATCCTGGTATTGCCAGCGAACAGTTTTGTTTTTCTCTCCGTTTCACACTCTCCTGTCGATTGATAATATGCGACGGAGAGGAAATTTCACACTGATAAGAAATTCTTTTGCGGGCTTGAGATTTCACGATTATCGGTTCTTGCCGATTTAATCGTTGGTGTTTTGCCGATTCTCACTGATTGAGACTAGATCGATGCGACACTTGGAAGAAGTGGACTTTAGCTATTGCTACTTGCCGCGCTACTTGTGATAACGATCGCTTTGTCATCTTGTTATATACTTCTATAATCTTATCATTTAAGAAGACTTAAAATTAAAGTTAGATATACCAAACAAAACACTGGGCAATATCTCTTAATAATTTCTGCGAACGTGAGCATTTTTAAAATAGAAGTATAAACAATGACAATTCATCCGTTGATCTGATAATAATCAAAATCGATATATACGAATCACGAATCAAATATGGATATATCTGATTGTACAATATATAGGTATTTGAAAAATATATAGGTGTGAATAACATTTCGTTTCGTTCCATTATGAATATTATGAATAGTATTCCATTCCGAGTAATACTCTAAGTAAACGATAATAAATTTTAGCTTTAACTACATTAATTTATTCAAATTAAATCGATTCTGATTACTCAATTAGTCAGTTGAACGTCTTCTGAGAAAAAGTTTATGTAGATTGAAAGAAAACACTGTTGCCGATTCATTTAGTCAACAGTAACTTTCCTTTTTTAAATTTAATTGGTAGTATCAACATATAAATAATATATAATTCATAAATAAATCAACTAGTAATAGATAATAACTTTTAAAACTTATATTTTTTAATATAACGCAAGAACTACGCTATAAATTTTAATGAATAAGGTCTCAAATTATAAATGGTTAAAAATTCTTTCAAACATAGGTATATTGTAAATTTTTTATAACTCTCATTAAACTAAAAAGATAAAGAATAATTTTAACTGTTAAAAACCCATATTCTTAAATGTTGAAAAAATAATGAGATAGGAATTACATTTTATTAATAAAAAATAGTTGAAAAGAATGACAACAAATTATAATCTTTAATTAATATCTTTAATTTCTATTATTAGCTTGGCTAAATAATTACCCCAAGTACCTATGAGAAATATAAAAATACTATTTACGGTTTTGACAAATTCTAATCAGTTGTTTTATAATTTTATATCGAGGAGCAATAATTTGCGGGCATTTTTTAATCATATAGTAAATTTTGAGCTTTGCACGTATTAAATTGAAAGGCTATTATATTGGTTATTTTTGAGCTATGGTACATACGTCTTGAGAAAAAGATTGGTGATTATTTCCTTTACTTTTCATACGAACCCTCATCATAATTTTTTTATTGGTTCAGCCATTCTAAAGTTACAGAGATTTAATAACCATTTTAATAAAATCTTAAAATAAAAAATTAAAATAATCTTCAAAATTTTTCAACTACATATTTATTGCAACTAAATTTTTCTACTACTAAAAACATTTTTTACTAAAAAAAAACTAAAAATAATAGTACAATTTTTATAAAAAATTTTATAAAACAGTTTTATTTCTGGTTTTTTATTTACCAGAATACAATTTTTTACTCCAAAACTAATAAATTTAAAGACTTAGTATCTTATGTTAATAATCTTCTTAGCAATTGAAAAAAAATTCATAAGACTTGATATAGATATTTAAACATTATAATCTAAGTTAAAAAAATGACCTTTTTCAAAATAGTAAAAGAACTTCTTTAATAATTAAGCTTTAGGACCCACATATACGCAAAAAATTCGTATAAATGGTTAATTATTATTTTAATGTTTCTTCGATTCAAAATTTCCTTTCTGAAGAAGTAAGATACCGTGTATTTTAGTGTTCACAAATTTAGTTTTAACTATAATTTAATTTAAAAATTTTAATAAACTCCTTTATTAGAAAGACGTAGAAAGACACTATAGACTAAAAAAAATATTTACGCAGCAATATTTTACCACTTTTATAGGTAACAATATAAATATATTTTTAAATTGTTAGTATTAATTTAGAGCTAAAGTATAATGCGGGATTGTCAGTTTGTTAAAAAATAGACATATAAGGTTAAAAGGATGAAATCATTTTATGAATTTTGCAGCTCTCAAGACTTTCTTATCAGTGAAAAATCAAATAAATGTTAAAAATACAGACATAAAAGGCTTGGCTTTACTCTACAAAATTTCAGCTTTCCTAATGGGAATTTGCTTAGTCTCTGCCAATAGTTACTAAGTGAATCACCAATAGGGCTTAGAGCTATATCAATTTTTAGCTTTTAAAATAGCATATTAGAAATATCATTCTTAGAAAACGCAACTAAATCATCAAAACAATATGCACAAACAAATAGCTGCTTGAATAGATCATAAAACGTGATAATTGGAATAGAGTAAAGAAAGAAACAAAGTGTAATGAAAATTGTTCATTAAATTCAATGAATTTAATGAACTTACTTATTCATCACACTTGGTTCATACTAGCCATTTAAAATAAACTTTATTTCTTTTAAATTTTATATACTCGACAAGTATTTGCATTTTATTGGCTTTTTTCAAATTCTGTTTCTTGTTCAATTTTACATATTCATTTAAATTTAAAATTTTGCTTCAATTAAAATACTTTTGTGATAAAACTTCAATTGTTTAGTGAACAACTTTATTAAATACATTAACTTGGATGCATAAGAAATGGTGATAAGCAATTGAAGGATTATAATCATAAAATGATATCTATCATGCATGTTTTTATGTGTTTTAAAATGTTTCAAATTTTCAAATTGTTATATTTATTCCAAATAAGTGTGCCACTCTATCAGTTATATGTTTTGATTATAATTGTTTTAGCAAATGCCTTCCAATACTTGTCAATGAATTGTAAAAACTGTGAATTCTTGAATTCATTAATTAATTATCACTTTAAAATATTTTCCAATGTCTCACTTATAAAATATAAACATATTATTGTACGAATAGCATTTTTTATCAAGCGAGTCTTGGCTTCATAATTATATACATTGGAAAAGTTAAAAACTAGTATTTGATCTTTGCTTTAATATCGTGGAAAACTTATTGGTAAATTTTCAACCACGTGTTTTAAACACCAAATAATGAGAAAAGCAACCTTCCAAGAATTCACAGCTAAGAATCGTTATCCAATTTACTCTTTTCAATGTTTAAAGGATGTGATACGCTGCATCGATAGTTGCACTGCCACCCCCTTTACTAGAAAGAAAAAGTCATATAGCCCCGCCCACCCACTTTCCTCTAAACAAAAAAAAGAAACAAACATTTAAATTAAAAAAAAAAAAAAAAAAAAAAAACAATTAGACAAACTCTAGTCTTCCAGAATCCTAATGCACAAAAATGCGTACTTAGCTCACATGCAACCAAAACCATCAGGGAAAAAGAGAGAGGCGAAAAAGCAGCTGGCGGAGAAGCCCGCTGCTGCTAGCCGCGCTCGCACGACCACTTCCGACTCGCTGCACGTAGCAAACTGTCTGTCCTTTGTAGGCGGCCGAGGCCGGATGTACTTAGATTTGGAACGTAATCGGTGCACAGGTGACATATCCCCGCCCTCGGACAACGTCATCTTCGACAACCAGTGCTACGCGACGACGCCCAGTTCCTCGAACGGCAACTCGGACATGGAGCAGCCCCAGTCACAGTCCCAGCCGCACTGTCAGTCGCGCAGGTGTAACAATGGCCAGGGCAGCTATGCGCACCCCCACCAGCACCAGCACCAACATCAGCACCAGCACCAGCACCAGCAACAGCAGCAGCAGCAGCAGCAACAGCAGCAGCAGCAGCAGCAGCAGGGCCCGCACTCGGTCTCGACACCCGGTAGCCCAACCAGTAGCAGACTCTTGCTCGAGTACGAGATGCATCTGAGGAACACCCTGGCCAAGGGCATGGACGCCGAGAGCTACAGCCTGCACACGTTCGAGGCGCTGCTTACTCAGAGCATGGAAAATCTAGGTGAGCTGCACTCGGAGTCGTGGAAGGCTTGGTTTTTTTTTGAGGGGGGATGTAAGAGATTGCTGAAAGTATACGACTAGAAAACGTCCATCAAGTGGACTGATTAAAATCGACTTTTGACTATGTTCCAAAAGATGAGGGAAAATATTCTTTCGTCGAGATTTTTTGATAAAAACGGTCACGGCCTCCGGAATACTAGCTCTCATTGTGATCAAACTATTATTTTAACAAATTGTAATATTGCTATGAACATAGCTTTATGAAATGTATGTCTTGTTATCTTTTGCAGAATTCGCCGAAAATTTACCACTTAATGTTCAACGAACACCCCATGTATCGAGAAGACGTTAGTACAAAAATTGAAATTATTACTAAATCAGAGGATCAATTTGGATTACTCATGAAGCGATCAATGGTAACACGAGTTTGATTAAAAGTTTTAATCTGTTTTTATATCGTTTCAGGTTCAAACTCAAACAAGTCATCAACCTTACCTCTATCATACCGCTACTGCAACGAAAGACAAAATAGTAAAGATAGGGATGGTTATTATAGCGACAGAAATGAGATGATACGTGAAAAGGCAGAGCGTGAACTTCATAGAGATCGAGGTTATTTAAGCGATTATAATTCAAGGTACTACGTTATTCCTCATATTTAATTACTATTTAAAATAATTAAAATAAACACAGTAGTGTGATTGATAGTTTTTATTGCTTTTACATTTCAAACAACAGGAGAAAAAAAGTATTTGCGATATATTTTTAGATAACAATTGTTTTACTTGGCTTATCAAGGTTCTTCTTATTTATTTCATAAACTTATTCGTTCTTTTTATTTATTCATTAATTAAAAATAGTATAGGTATAACATTTACAATTATTGATTCTCTGTGTGAAAATCATTGTTTTGAGCTTAGATTTATTTTCGATGATGTATATTTTTGCAAATGATAATCCTAAAAGATTGAAATAAAATGCAATCCTTTGTTCGACTATTCGAAACTTGTGTCATAATTTAGCAAGTGGAAAAAAAATTAATTAAAAGAAAAATTTAGGCCAGTTTTTCAAAGGAAAGGAGGACCTCAGACTCTCTTGAAGTTACAAGGGAAACGTACGAAACTTACACTATCATTCAAAGTATAAAAAGACGTTTATTTTAAAAGAAAATTAACCCTCTTACTTGACAGAAAATGTTTAAAAGAAGCCCGAGATAATACTTTCCTATTCTTAATATATGCAAGTAGAAACAGACGAGTATAGAAAGACCCGATTTCCAATCAATTTTTTTCAGGGACTTAAATTTTTTTTAATTTATTATTTTTTTATTTTAATGATTAAATAAATCTTATATGATTCCACTAAAGATTTCGTTTTATTCTGAGATCCTCCTTTGAAAAAGTTGATTGAAAATCATTGTCTGTATTCTTATATTTCTACTTTCATGCATTATAAAATATTTTCCTTCAACAAAGGGTAATTAATTTTTTTAAATGAGACACATAAAATACGATAAGTTTCAAGATTCTAGCCCTTGTAAGTTTATTATTCTGAGAAGGTAGGCATTCTTTTTTTTAACGCAATATAACAGCAAAGCGTTGCCTCAATTAAAAAAAGTTCCATCGCATATGTATAAGAATATGAAAATTTTTTATGCTTGAGACGACATGAAACTCAAACTTTTACCGATTATTGTATGATTTTACAATTAAATTGTAAATATGTAATTCTACATTGATGTCTAGAGCAGAAAACAGTTTCATTTCAGGTGCTCACAAGAATATTTTTAGAAAGTACATTTTCGAACTGTAATAGAAAGTATTGCTCTTGATAGATCGAAGCAGTAATGTCAAAAAACTCGTCTACTTATATAAATCGTTTAAGATATTTTTGTATGAAATTTACTGATTATTTTAAAATTTTTTTTGAAAATTTTTTGAAAATACCTACTAACTAAGATAAAATATAGTTTAAGCTAAAAGATCTACACTTTGTGATCGATGAAAGCTTTTTATGTGCGTACTTTACTACTGTAAATCCCGAATGTCTTTTCCACTTAAGATATCAGTAACTGTCCTTTAGGGATCAATCTGTAAGAAGTAAGACATAAAATGATAAAGTTATTTGATTTTTAAGTTATGAATATAAAAACGATTAAATATAGTACTTCTTACAATGAAAATATAATTTAAAGAATATTATATATTTAAAAATCTTGATTCATACTTTTTCTTTACTTCCAAGTAAACTTAAGAACATATTAAAGTTTTAAATCACTTGAGCCTTATTTCGGTATTAGCGTCAAACCTTTTAATAAGCTTGGATAAACGAAATCAATTTCCATCTGCATGATTCCACAAAATTAGAAATATATATGAAGGATCGGTAGCTTTTAATATAAGCAAATCAAATAAAATGATAGCGACGAGAACAACTTCGCTTGAATCATAATTCATCATATTAAATACTAAACTACGATGACATAGTTCACCTCTATCCTTCAACACTCGAGCCGCAATAAAACTTGAAACAGTCCCTCGCAAAAGAGGAAGAGACCCTTCAAATCAAAGCACAATTATATAACGCAACGTTTGCGTGCGCATGTCTACTATCACTGACGAGCCAGCCAAAAAAAAAATAGAGAGAATACAATACAATCGTGGATGTAAAAAAAACTAGAGTATATATATATAGAGAGAGAGAGAAAAAAAAGCACGGAATAATCGTTTTGTTGAAGATGTGCGAGTTGTATCGGCGAGTCAGCGCGAGCTCAGTGGTTCCGGCACTCGGACGGCTGGCAGTCGGGCAGTTCGACTCTTGGCTCCGCGGCCTCGAGCTCCGCGCCAGGATACAGCGGTGTGCAGAAACGAGACTCGCCCTGGGACTCGCTTCCCTCGCTACGTCATGAGGGCAGTCTCAACGACAGCGGCTACAAGTCCAACAGGACTGATTCTTTGGAGCACAGGTGAGATAGAAATATCGATATTATTTGTGTAGATTAAGCTGATTATTATATCTATGAATTATTGAATTTAAGTAAATAATTGAGTGATCTTTTGTCTGTAGTATATATATATATGCGTATATATATGCTCACAAAATACTTTATTGATTTATTTTCTTTTTTTTTGGTGAAAACGTATATGTATCTCGTTTGATATATTACGTAAACGTGATGTAAAGGCTGCAGGCATTTTTCACTGTATAAAGTTATTATTTAGAGTGGTTCTTTGCATAATAGGTATAAAAGTCTTTGAAAACGTTTTTATCGCGCCCTACCAACTCGTTGTCCCTTTCTTTAAAGAGGATTTAAAATAACAATGAATATTTCAACGGTCAATATAACATTAAAGCAATACAACGAATCTGTCAGAATATAAAAGAATTATTCATTTAAAGGCTATGTATAGTTAAATATGTTTTCTTTACAATATAATTATAAATTCCTTTATCTAAATATCTAAAATTTTTTGAAAATAATATAGTAATACATTTATTTTTGCAAATAACCATAGCAGGTTGTAATTCTTATTAAAATAAATATTAATTCGAGTATTTATGTGTATACTATCTTGGAATACTCATGAACCATAAAAAATAAATTTTTAGTTGCTAATTTATACTCGTTCTATAAATAATGAGTACAATTATTCCAAATGACGGAAATAATCTAATAATTTGATGAGCTATAAAAAAGCTGTAGATTATGACACCAAAATGATAGCTTTTATTATTTTTAAGGCATAAATTTTATCATAAAACATGTCTTCTCTTGTATATTAAACCTCTAAAATCCCGAATTGAGCACTAGAGAGTTTTTTTGCGTACGCTGAAATAATGTAAGTAGAAAAATAGTATTATTCGAATATAGCAAACAACGTTATAATGTAAATGTTTTACACATTGAGATATTCTTATATTTATGCATGAAAAATATATTTTTAAAAATTCATAATATATTTATAAAATTATAGGCACATTTAACTTAAAAAACAACACAGAATCTCCAAACAACCAACATTTACATATTTTTATTCTACACAAATAATTCCACGACCCTTTTTTATATCTTGATCCACGAATTTTTTCTTTTTTTAAATGTCCTCCAAACAGTATAAATAGTCTGTGTTTAAGACAAAGCGACGAAAACTCTGTAAAAATTTTTAATTTATATTATCAAACTAAATTGCATTCGAAAAAAATACAAGAACTTAAATTAAAATGACAAAACTCAAGTAGGAAAATATTCAATTTAGTTGGAGTTTATTTCACGTAGAATTTTAAACGATATAACTCCGCGTTATGAGCTACATCTCCTCACCACGAGAGCAAATTTATTTAAAACTCCTAAATACAACAAATGAGCGAAAAATGGACGGCGCGGAAGAGCACAGCAGCGAGAAAATAAATAGAAATTATAAGAAATACAGCGACTATTTTCGCTAACAAGGGAATTCTCTTTCCGCGTACGAGCGCGCGGCACAGAAAAAAAAAAAAGAATCGCGAAAGAGCGAGAGAAGAAAGAAAATACGGGAAGTAAAACGCAGTAAAAGAAGGACTTGTCTGAAAGGTTGAGAAAGAAAGAATGAAAGGGTCGAAACTAGCTCTCGGGTCTAGGCTATAGCTCGCAAAGTTCCGGGGCAGCGGCGTTTTGTCACCTTATAGAAGAGACGTGTAGAGAGAAAGAGAGAGAGAGAGAGCGAGAGAGAGAGAGAGAGAGAGAGAGAGAGAGACAGAGATAGAAAGAGAGAGATAATTGCATTTTCACGGGGAGAGGCAAACTAGCTTTATTGTATTGACACGCCTACGCGCGGGACCATCGAGGCTCCTCTCTTTGCTTGTTCGCTCGTTAACCGCAGAAGACTTTGTGCGACCCTCGACGGTTTTGCATTTCATTTTATCCGAGGTGAACTGCAGCACTTGTGAATTTTACGATTAAGGGGGCGGCTACTGGCCACCCTCTTCCCCCCCTCTCCCCCTTCCCATTAAGACGAACTTGCGCCGGATTAAAATTAGGATTGTCTAATTGGAGAACTTCGAGCGGTTCTGATTCAATATGGATTTTTACAATATTCGGAGGTTCTTTGATAACTTGCGCGCGGGAGCCGGCGGTGAACTTTTCCTATGTGCTTGAGCGGGAATTTTCGCCGCGGAAAATCCTGTTTTACGAGTGTTAGTTTTTACTTGGAATTATTAATTCGCGGAAGCTGAGGAAAAGTTTATTTCGCATTAGCATGATAAATTTGAATAAATGTTTGTAGTATGGAAAAGTAATCGTAATGGATTATCATTAATTCTAATTATTGAGGCTTTATTCAAACCTTGCTCTTTAATAACGTCTGTGCGCTTGAAAAAATTAATTTGATTATTGAAAAATAAATCATATAATTTCTATTGCTCTATTCAGTGGTTCAGAAAAAAATAATTAATATCCGATTAATGATAAAATTGGAAAATCAATGCACAACGTATTTAATAACATTGAAATTAGAATTCAACAAAGTATCCGCACCTACACTGATTTGTGCATGCTTAGAAAAGCGTCCAACAATACTTCAGCTATTCACTCCGATTTAATCTACATATGTATCTTTTCATAGTCGAGTATGAATGGATTTTGTAATTCACTTCTGAAAATTAAGTTTTCTCAAAATAATGTCAAGCGCAGTTATTTCGAGAAAGAAATATACATCTATGAAAATATATTTAGAAAGCAGTTTGGAATTTATAATATTTATTGGACAAAATAACGTTTAGCCCGAACAATCAGAGCAATTTCACAAATAAATATTCTGGACTTCTGCATTAATACAATTTCAATACAATTATTGCACTCATTGCATTTACGGCTATATACGAATAGATAATTCAGTACAAAATTACTATCGGGGGCAGCATCAGCAATCGGTAAAAATAAAATAAATATACGTCAGGAAGAACAATGACGAAAAAGTCGCAGATCCGCTGTCTTTTCCATGCGTCTCTAATAAAAATTAACGGAGATAATTGAGTAAAAGCGCTCGCGGCGCGCGCTCCATTGAGCATCAATCGAATTTACTCGAGGATTCGTCCGCTTATAGTCAAGAATGAGAGGGCACAAAAGGCTAAATGCCGGCGTACGAAAAGGGTAGCTTTGCCGTGTCGCACAAAGGTCCGCACAAAAGAAGGAACTGATATATATATATATAAGCCGACTGACTTCGCGGTACAACGGGATATAGCGTCGCGAACTATTCGTCGCGGCACAATACACACAGATAAAGAGAGAGAGAGAGAGAGTGGGTTAAGGTGTCGAGAACCGGCGAGCGTCCTCGCGAACGTGCCACCCCACGATCAAAGCTTCAAAGCCCAATAACGCGGAATTAGTCTTTCCTTTCTTTTCTACGAGTTTTCTACCGCGCGCGACTGCTGCTACTGTTGCTGCTGCATTCGTCGCTTGTCCCTACAACCATTGTCAGCTTACCGCATCGCCGCGCACTTGAACTCGACGAGCGTTCCTTCATCGTGTGCAACTTTCTCTCTCTCTCTCTCTCTCTCTCTCTCTCTCTCTCTCTTGGTTTCGTTCGCCTTCATTCACTGTGCGGTTACACTTCTCCTTCCGGCTCTCTCTCTCTCTCTCTCTTTCTCGCTTGTTCTTGTTCCGCTATCCTTTCATGCCAGCTACCCGCGCGCTAAAGTGAGCAATGGGGTGAAGTGCTTTTTCGATTGTTTGGGGTTATCGGGAGAAGGGGAAAAAAAAATATCGTTGCGTTACGCTCGTTAGAATCGAGTGTCGGATCTTCGTGTGCGGCTTTGCGGGACATTGCGGTTTGGAGATGTATAGTTAATTCGATTCGTCGCGTCAGTTCGAGAATCTTGCACTTCTCAATCCAATTGAAATATTTGAAATTTGATTATCCAGATTGTGACTGATACAATAAGCTTACGCGATAAAGTTCGGTTATTTATTAAAAGTAGTTTAGAAAAAGTGTATACGCGGGTTATTCGATCGTATCCAATTTCTGATCGAAAAGTCTAAAAAGTTATACTAGAAAGTGAACGAGGGAACTATTTTTGAAGTTTTAAAATCAGGTTAAAGCTCCGATTCATTCAAAGGGGGAAAAAATCTATTCAAATGGTTAAAGTCCAACGTCAAAGGAAGCGTGGACTACATTTTTAGTTTGTTTCAATAGACCGACAAGTCTGACTTTTAAGTTAATATGCTTATAAATGCCGAATGATGTCCGTTTCTCCCAAGTACAGTATATAATAAAATATGTCTTTTGCGACTCGCCGCAAGCTCTTTTTTGTATGCCAAAAGTGACTTGGCTGCAAAAATTGGAATTAATCAAACGGTAAAATCTCTTAGTAGTCCTGCCAAGTTGTCGATCACAGATAAGATGATCTGATGCGAATATTACAATAAAAGCATTTAGGTGGAGGAGCAGAATTTCAAATCTACAAAGTAGTCTATATCTATGTAATTCCAACACTGTTTCTTTACACAATTCTAAGCCCTAAAATTTATAATGTCATTCTGTTTTTTCCACATATTTCGCTCGATTTATTTACGTACTCGCATCGTAAAAGCTCCTATAACGACGTATACCAATGTTGCGGCTGTTATGCACCTATACTGCACTGGTTTAGAGGCTACACGTACGATATCCGACAGGAAAGTTCTATTATAACTTATCGTATAACAATAAGTACAGCGTTACAACGATCAAACCGAGGAAAGAAACATTCCGCGCCTTCCCATAACATCCATCATTGTCAACGTATCGCGGAGCATCCGCGCTTTGCCTAACCTCCCGTTCCCGCCAATTTCATTCTCAACCTCCCCTACCATCGCATAAATTTTCCGCGCCAGAGTCGCCGACAGGCGCACAGACTGAATCGCGCGCGGCCGGTCACTTATCCACAGGCGATATGCGGCTACCCCGCAACTGCGCGCCTGGCACTTCTTTTCCTCGCTGCCACCCTTCCGATATGTATATATAATACCATGCGATGATGTTGTCGCGGTGCGGGACGTACCAGCCGCGGCATTGTTTTCATTGTCTTCTTATCAAACCCCATTGTGCACTTCACGAGGACCGCCCTCCCCCACTTCCTTCTCTATCTCTACTTTTTTCGCGCACTTTTTACCGCATTCCTATTATATGGTGAGCCAGTCGTACTTTACGTCTCTCTCTCTCTCTCTCTCTCTCTCTCCAGCAACTTTTCTTCCGCTGTCGCGCAGGCGGGAGAGAAAAGCACACGGGTGCAGCATTAGCCGTCCACCCGATGCCTTTGTGACGCCCTTCTTGTGCACAAGCCCTTTCGGCTGCGCGCCGCCCAACATATGCCAAGTGTCAAGGGAATTTTATCCTGCATGGGATCACCGAATTTTTCATTTGGTGCCTCTTTTGCGCGCGCCACTTTTTTCCCTTTCATTTGTTCGCTCGTTCTTAGCGTTAAACGCTAATTCGGTTAGCTAATAGATTTTTGCCGGGTTTCTTTAGGTTATGATAGATAGTAATATAAGGGATTTCATCATTTTTGTGGGACACTTATAGAAAACAGTTAAAACAGCAATATTATGAGATGAATTTTGTAACACAAATTATTGGAAATAAAATTGGCCAGTAATTGTATTTGAATAAAATCATCTTATTAACGTAAAATAGATAACAAGGTTTTTAAAGGAAATCTAAATTAAAATATCATTTCTCTATCGCTTAAATATTTATTCTTGATAGTCGTGCAATAATGATCATTATTCTATAAAATTATGCCTGCAAATTCAAACAGATAAAGTGTTGCTCTTTGAGTTCGCGCGCTTGCCATTCCGGGGAAAAAAAGCGCAAGCGTTTAATCAAGAGGTCAGATTTGCCTGGTGCAATCAAGCTAAAGTGAAATAAGCAGCAAATTCTGGGATGGGATGTCAAGTATGATTAAGATAGAACGCGGCGAGCTGCCTACTTGTTATAAGTTCAGGGACACTGACGCCACTTCAACGCTACTTCTTTCATAAAAAATACACCAATCAATCATATCTAACTTTCCATTTCATCTCGATTCTTTGTTACAATCTCCTCCTGTTCTCCCGATTTCTCATTCAGTCCACTTTTCACCGCCATATTTTACCTACTCTAATCTAATTCCAAAAACTAATTATTTAAAGAAAAGCACAAATGTACAGGCTATATCGATATAAGTATGACTGAATACTTGTGATTGCCGCGCACTAGGTTAAAGTTTGTAGAGAAAAGCGAACGACGGAGACAAACGGGAAATTTAGATTTTATAGCGTTCTACACTTGATGCTTACTCGGGCGTTAATGAGACGAAGGCTACAAGAATTACCTTGGCGCCCGTTTTATTATTACCTAGACGCGCCAGGTTTTATTTTTTTAAAGGGAAAGGTCTCGTGAATCTTAATTAATTCTTTCGCTATGCTACGAAATTAAAACGCCTTTACGGAATTCCTTGATTTCCTTCGTTCTCTTCATTTGCAACTTACGTATAGCTGCACATTTGCATCCACGTAATTCTTACATCGAACTACAGTGCAAATATATATACATTATGTAAAATAAGTTATAAACACACAATTACTCAATAAACATTGAACAAAAAGGAACTTTTTAAAAATTGTATTTTTGTATAAACAAAATTAATATTAATCTTGCGAGCGATTTTCGTTCACAGCTTTCATACTTTACAGAATAAATTGAATGCCGCTGAAGGGCGTATCGACAAAATCCTACATTAATGTGTATAGCTATATCACGCATTCGAGGTCGTGGTAGAAATATTGAAAAGTTTCTACACCGAAACTTGTTCAAAGAAGCAATTTAAATTTTTACATTCTAATAAAATGGAGGGGGGAAAAAAAAGAGATGGAAAAAGTTCGACTCCGCCATTTTTCCCCCGTTATTTATATACTTTTTACGAGTGATAATACGGTATATACAATGGCGTACAACTCGTTTCGCAAACCATTCGATAGCGCCATTTTATTTTTAAATTCTCGCCGCACACGCGTAACTATACATATACAGCGTCTAAAAATATTCCACCGTCCCGCGATCAATTAAAATTCGCATCGACAATAACTTTATATATTTCTCTCCCTTCTCCTCTCCCTGCAAGCAAAACTACACCGTTCGACATGCAAACAATCGAAACCGACTGTGTAATATCGCGAAAGAAAATTAAAGGGAGCGATATATATAAGTAAAATTTGAATTTTCCCCGTATAATGAAACAGTTCGCCAAGCGTCAAAGGCAACTAAGCACCATGAAGAGAAGAAAAACTGCAACTGCAACGAAAGAAGCAGAAACAAGGTAATTGTCGTAGCGATTCGCAATAAGTGCGAGCTCGACATATAAACAATACGTCCGCATCCCTTAACGAGCAATTAAAGCAATTTAAAAGAAAAAAAAACAGAATAAAGGGCGGCTCGTAATAAAGACTCTCTCTCTCTCTCTCTCTCTCACGGTACTTTTCCGCCTCTCCCATCCCAGCCATTAAATCGCAGCCTCCCGCTCAAGTTCGCACACACTCACGCAAACACATACACACGGACTAGTCGAGTTTTCTTGTAAAAGGCATATATGACGATAGGGTGGCTCACTCGCGAATTTTTCATCCGTTTGGCTGTTACAGAGGAACCTTCGACCGCCAGGACAGCGTGAGGTCGGATTACATGTCGGACCGCGAGAGCAGATACGGAATAGTGCAACAAGCCTCCCTCGAGAGCACCGACTCGAGGCTCTGCTACTTGACGTCTTCGGAGGTGAGTTTAACCAAGTGGCCTGTTGACCCCTTACGTGTATATACCAGCGCCGTCTACGTCGCAGCTCCAGCTATGCCGCATCCACGCGTGCGGCATAGCTGCAGCTGCAGCCCGAATTCTCGCTCTGTGCATTAGCAGCGCGTGTCCCGCTACACTCGTCCTGGTTTCCTTGCCTTCTCTCATCTGTACTGCGTCTCTGATACCGTCAGCCTCGCAACGGATCCAAACGTCCTTCTCTCTATATACACACCCGTCCCACCCACACACGCAGCGTGTAAGCCGCGTTCGTGTGTGTGGATCATCCCTGACGCGCTGGCCGCTCGCTTTCTCTCGATAAAGATAGAAGCAAGCGACATTGAGAACTCCTCTCCCTCTCTTTCTCTCTCTCTCTCTCTTCTTTACTCACTGTACCTACACGTCCCTTTGACGATTTCGCTACGCCGCTGTTCGATCGACTAGACGGCACTGTAATACCATGCTTTCACGCGCGCTCTCTTTTCCTTTATCTCTGCAGTGTGTGCGCGGATCGTTCCTTTTTTCTTTGCCCCTCGCTTTTGCCATTTTTTATTCTTAATGAGCGCGCGATCGCCGACTACTTTTATATATGTATATAGTCAACTGATCACACGTTAACGCCGCGGCCAGATTTTGTCGAGACTCGTTCGAGGTCCTTTCGCCTCTGTTTTGCACGCGCAGCTTTCATGCATATTAATTATAGGTTAATGGCATTCGTGCGCGTGCGATGTGAAAATTTTCTCGTTTAATTAGTTCGCCCTGTGGTTAGCTTTTGAATAGTCGAATCACCGATCGTCCCTGCCGTTTCAATGGAGTTGCGGATTTGAAATGAAAAAAAAAATGCCTTCGATTCGATGTTTTATCGGTAACGTTACACGCGTGAAGCTTATTTAATCGATTAACGCGATTGTGCATGCATATAGGTAAATTTAATCTTTCAGAAGAATTCAATTCCAATTCTCATTGCCTCGCCTGCACATATACACGTAAAATTACCGAGGCTGGAAGATTTTATTTATTTTTAAAGCCTGTGCAATTTTATTTTAAAAAACTCATTCTGATAATGTGCATTAGCTAATGTAACGTATTGGTGCGCTAAGCTTGAGCGATATTTTCTCTCCCGTGCTCTAACCTCTTTATGAAATTAACTACGTGTTTTAAAAGCATCACTCATGGCGTTCGCGTTTTCCGCGCGAAAAATTCTCAAATACGCGTAGTTTAAATTTGACTACATAATGCAGGACTTATTCTTATGTATCATGCATTTGACATGCAAGTGATAAAGTGATACAATTTCTGAAATAGGTACATTCAAAATATATTCAAATACGTTCCTGTTCAAATGGGCTTCTAATGCGTTTATATAAAAGGAATACGTTCTGAAAAGATATTGAACGTATTTTTAAAGTTATACTCGCGAAAGTTGAATTATGCCATAAAAAATATATAACAAACTTTTTGAAATTGATATTGATATCCTATAAAAGTCTGTTTTTTGAAAAAGAATATTTGGCTCGACTCTCGCATAAACTTTTTTAAAAGAGAGTAAGCATATTCTTCTATTTTAAAATGTAAAAGGGTTTGAGTATGTAGCAGAACAACATTTTTTAAAAGCACAGAAATACTTACGTAGACAAACTTCAAAGATTCACATATTCAGAATGAACGATTTCGGGAACATTAATATTCATTTTATATGATCGGGTCAAACATTTTTACTACTTCAAAGCTTTGAAACGCGAGTACTTATGCGATGCATATTCTAGTTTTGCATAGAGACAAATTTTTTCAGGGCGACATATTATTAAAAAGTACCGATGCATTCGTCTAAAAATAACTATCGACAGATAAACATATTGTTTAAAAGTACCTTTTATTTCCCTATCCACCATAAATCATTCTCAATGTCGCATTTCCAAAGTTTCTTTACAACAAGTAGATTTAAGTAAATCACCTTGACAAGTCGCATTTCCCTTAACGTTATCGACTTAGCAATCGACAAAAGACAACCACAATAATCACGTCCATCACATTTGATTTATAAGCTGATATGAATTCATGGCCCGTTATTATATTTCCATATTTCGTAGCTATCACCTCAAGTACTTTATATGATTGTCGTAAAATGCAGATCGTATGATTATTTCCATTGTGCGCAATAAAATTTTTCATAGCGTTGCGTGACACGCTTTGAATGTATACATGTATACACGCGCAGCCCGTTTTTGCTACGCGAATATTATTTTCCCAAGAATTGGTTTGGGTTTCCTTAGGGACTTTCAAAGTGTTTTATGTAACGTCTTTAGAAGATTTCTTACATAACTTGGAGGAGCTTTTTTTTTCACTGTACATGTATATATAAGCTTTTTATGGTGTGTAACATTTGTCTTCAATTTATACTTAATGATTTTATAATGACGAATGATCAATATTGGGTAATATTTTATACGAATGCTGCAGTAATGAACGAAGGAAAATACAGCTTTGGGGCAAGAAATTGCAGCATGATTTATAGATTAGAGACGATCTCGTTTAAAAATACCCTACTATGTTTATAGACTTTTTGTGGTCGAAGAAATGATTTCTCAATATTTCAGCGAAACCACGAAGCAGTAAGGAATTGATACCGAATGTTGCCCCAATCAAACTTAAATTATACGACTCGCATCAACATCACAGTTGAACGGATGAATCCAAGTCCCATGCTCCATATGTCGACTTTTATCCAACTTTTCCCTTGTATAGCAGTGTATGCAAGTGTATAAAATTTCTTATTCCCACGGCATAATATCAAGTTTCGCCAAAGTAATATTATTTAAGCAACGCTATCGGGCTCTTTGCACAAATAACTTGTAAACTTTGAAAAGTTCTAGCGCGACACGGCGTGTAAGTAACGAGAGAAGTCTCGATAACAGCTCGAATCATTCTTACATACGCGCGATGTGCACTGACTCGGTACAACTTATATAATACACACTGATGCGCTCTGACCCAGTATATATATATATATAATGAAAGAGGGTTCGCTAGGCAGTAGCAGTACCACCGCCAACTGCAGCGAAAATCAACTTTTTTCCCCATTGTCAGTCCTCTAAATGTATCCGTGGCGACGGCAACGGCGGACCGGAGCGAAACTTGAAAGCTGCATTGTCAAAGATATTTTATATACGCGGAATCCCGACAAACTTTGCGCGCCCCATTCTCGCCGAATACGCGCATGCACGAGAGAAGGAAAGAACACCAACACAGCGGGAATAGCCTGCTTTTTTCATCAGCGTAAAAAGGAACTCGGGGGTAGAGCAGAGAGAGAGAGAGAGAGAGAAAGAGCGTGTCGCTGCGAGAGCTTATATACGTATATGCGTCGTCGTCGTCGACCCGTCGGTACGCCAGTGGCGGTCGTGCGACTTTTCTCTCTCTCTCTCTCTCTCTCTCTCTCTCTCTCTCTCTTTCCGAGGATCGATGAAACAGCGCGTAATTGTTTCCACGTTGAATTAAATGTCGGTCCCGCCGCGCTCTCGCCAGGCCGTCACACGACAACACACACCCACACGCGCACACACCACCGCAGTACCGGCATGACTACAGCACAGCGGCATAAGGGCGGTGCGCAGCCTCGAGGGAGGGTATAAGTAAGGGGTCGGAAATCGCAGCCGCGGCAAAAGGAAAAGAATAAGGTGCAGCAGCAGCAGCAACGGCAGCAACGGCAGCAACGGCGTTGGCGGCTCCGCGGTCTATTATAAGAGGGAGAAAAATTTTTTTCAACAAAAGAACGCCAAAAGGGAGAATGCAGGTAGACGCTTGTGCCAGAATCTCTCTCTCTCTCTCTCTCTCTCTCTCTCTCTCACTCTCTTTCTCCCTGGGTTGGAAGCACGTGTAAGAAGAAAAGTCACGAGTGTGTACAGGGTCATTTCTCGTGAGTATATGTGTGTGGGTCTGTGCGCGAGAGTATTTCGAAGAAAGGGAAAGCACGCAAGCCGTGCCCCGACCAACGGTCTGAGACAAAAAAACGTGCGCTCTCGCCTGTGTGTGCGCGTACGTATGTGTATATATATAGATGGGTACAAAGAGTGGGGGTGTAAAACGGCATATATGAAAAGGCCGCGGTGCATTACCGTTAAGCGGCTTTGAAGAGAGATCCGCCTCGGCCGCGCGCTCACCGACGTTTCTTGCTCTTTTTACATATCCATTTGCGATTTAAAGCGCGCGCCCTACCAAATGTGTTATATACATATACAACGAGTACGGTGGTAAAGAGAGAGAGAGAGAGAGAGAGAGAGGGGGGATGGATTAATGGGAGAAATACGCGCGCACGGGCATCCGAGGGAGCGACGACACTTTTTTTTTTCTCGCGCGTCTATGTAGTCCCGAGATCTTGTGCGCCGTGTCGTTGATTGTAACGCTGTCGTTGTCGGCGCCGACGAGAACGATGACTCCATCACACTTTGGAGCTGAGACGACTTCTTCCACTTTTTCTCCGTTTAATTTCTTTTTCGAGCGTGTCCGTATTGCGACGGCGGAGGGGAACGAAAATCTGCGCGTGTATATGACGATGTGGCGCGAGGAGGTTTAATGTTATATAAAGCGGCGCGATGCGATACAGGCGGGTATTATATATGATTTTACCGAGAGATGTATACGGGAGTTGGCGCGACCGGGGCGGATAAACGATAATTGGAATGATGTATATGTACTCTTAACGAACTTCCGCGGGCAAGATTCTGCGTACGATTATAACGATTGGATAATAAAGCAATATACATATTTAAAAGGATCGAATTGTATACTTTGTGGAAGAAGAATTAATTTTCGCATTCGTTTAATTTCGATTGATTAAAGTAATTGGTTCCCCCACAACCTGACGGTCATTTAAAGGCTACTGGACATTATTTACATTTAATACACAAAATGTCTCAAGCGATATGAAATAATGATTTTCCACAAGGTACATATATATGTGTCTGTGTGTCTCTCTGCGTGTGTAGTCCTGCGAGAGAGGTGTACGAATCCATATCTATAATTTTAAATAAAAATTCAATTCGGATAAGATTTTTTGCCGATGCACCCGAAGATTGAGTTATTGAACACATCGGTCAGATTGACTCGCAGCTCCACACGCTCACGACCTGAGGGGTCGCGAGGAAAAGCAAAAAAAAAAGGAGAAAAAAAATAGGAAACAGAACGAGAACGGAGAGAAAAAGAAATAAAAGCAGAAAAGCTCTCGCGCGTATACGGTATACCTTCGCCCCTCAAGCCTTGCGCCGCTCACACGCAAAAGGAAGCAGCAGATAAAAATCCCATTAACTTGCCGTCCGTCTCAGAAGTGCAGTGCGAAAAAAGAGAGAGAGGTAGAGAGAGTCTCTCTCTCTCTCTCTCTCGTGTGATATGACACGCGAAAACAAAACGAGAAATCGACGACGCGCCGCCGATTGGAAGCCAAGCAAGACTAGGGAAACCCTAATACACACACACACGCATGCAAAAGCTCTTACCACGGCAGAAATGTTGAACGTTGGATAAAAAGCGTGCGGGGGCAACGGAGAGAAGGCGATGGGCACTATTTCCCAGCGGTTAGTCCGGACGGGAGGAGCGTAATTCAGTCAGCCTCGTGCTTTCGTGCGCGCCAATAAAGATGACGGTATCGAACGTTACGTCCGACACGGCCTAAAATATACCTGTCCCAAAAATCGAATAAACTGTGTAAGCGGAAAAGAATAAGTTTTGACTATATAGGATCGCTTTAATTTTTAATTGTAGCTATATATAAAGAGTAATTGAAATTATAACATTGATTTTCAAAATAGTTTATACAGTATTTTAGCTGGTAATGAAACTATATTAAATAATTAATTACAATATGTAGTTATTTAGTAGTTGTAAATATACCTAAAAATATTCTATCTGCAAGAGAAGTTACTTCTCCAAAACTAACAATCTTCTCTGTACACCTAAAGTTTCGGAACATTAAATTATATGGGTTTGTAATAGTGACTACTCGTTATTCCACCAAGAAATCCAGTGAGAAAGATGAAGAGAAGCCGAATATACGATGAAGATGAAATAGCGCATATAGCTGTAGAAGCAGTAAAAATATACTGAGCTCGAAAAGAAAGGAGACAGAGAGAGAGAGAGAGAGAGAGAGGGAACGATAACGAAGTGGATTGCAGTCATTCCGTGAAAAAAACCGCCGACGTACTCGCGTACGGTTTGGTAGAAGGTTGAAGAGAGAGAGAAGACGTACATACACGTAGTATATATATGTACAGGGATGGAAAAGTCCGCGGGCAGGAGATGACATGTAACGAACGTCGATAACCCAGTAACCCGTTGTGCCAAAGGATTTGCCTCCAGCCTATATACGTACGCCAAACCGAGAATACATTTTATCTCCTTCCCCCCCCCCCCCCCCCCTCTCACCCTCTCTCTCTCTCTCTCTCTCTCTCCCTTCCTCCTCTTTTCGATAGCAGCAGTAGCAGATCAGGCGAAAGCCCGAGGAATCAAGCGAGAGATGTGCACTTTTGCATTCGCGTGCGGGAGCAGTTACGCGTACTGGATGCAAAATGGGAAATAGAGGTGGAGGTGGAGGTGGAGAAGGATGAGGAGGAGGAAAGGGGAGAATCGAGAGAAAAGGGCCGTAGATCCGGCTGTGCATATACGCCGACGGAGCGAGCGAGTGAGTGTATACGTGCCTGGTGGTGCTGGTGGTGCTGGTGGTGCTGGTGCTGCTACAGCAGGCCGATGTTTGTGGATGGCGCGAATTCGTTGAGCACATATAAGCGGGAGGGAAAATCACAGGATGAGAGAGAGAGAGAGAGAGAGAGAGGGAGAGAAAGAGATGAGGCGAGAATACGGAGTCGAGGATATATAGCTGCTTCTGTGTGTATAGGAAGTGAGATGAAAATGGAAATATGAATATATGCATATGTAGCTCTCTCTCTCTCTCTCTCTCTCTGTCTCTCTCTCGCTCTCTCTATCAGACTAGATATGCATGTACATATACTCGCGAATTAAAGGAAATTCCGCTACAAACTCGTCGGGCGTTGCGAGAATTTATTTTCCTTACAGCTATACGTGCAGCTGTTTTTCCAACGAGTCGACGTAAAGCGGAAAGTGTATATATATCTAGTTTTGGTTTAAACATGAAAAAAGAAACACGTTAGTTTTGCTGCGGTAAAAGCCGCTGGATGGCATGTTTAGAAATTGAAACGCGTACTTACCGCACGCTCCTTTTCTACCCGATAAATCCTAACTTATCATCAAAGCTTATGCCAAAGGAATAAAGTTTATAATCTATCCGTATTCGTTTGGGACGCGCTTTCAGGGTTGACGAAAGACCTTATATACATGCCACGTCTGACTATACCTGATTTTATCTACTTAATTCATTGCATTACTGAATTTTGTTAAGGTAACTGCGCTATTACTAAGACTGTGTGTAATGATATTAAAATGCAAGCTAAATCATGATTGACAACGTTTATTAACCACAGTTCACGTGATGAATATTGAAAATCCAATTACTTCTAATATTATTAAGACCATTAAAATGCCCTGATGCATGGCAATTAGTTTGCGATATCTTGTCGGTATTATCTCTGGCGGATATAATGCATCCAATTAGTTAGTGTCTGTCGACTAAGTAGTGTCTATTAGCAAAATCAATGAATATCTCTAGATTAGAAACAAGATATATTTTTATATTCTTACAAGATATTGTATGTTTATACATTTAGAGAATAAATATGTAGCGTGATTCCATCATCCTCATCGCAATTTTGTCCATTCAAAATGCTTTTTCTATGCCTCCACGGTTGAGAAATTCGCGCTCCTCTTAAACGCAATTTTCTTGGCCTAAATAATTCCATGAAAGTAAACGAAACAATTTAAAAAAATTGTCCTCTGAATAAAAAAGTTGAAACGTTAAATAAAAGTGCTGCAGGTTTATTATAGAAAATTAAATACGGGAAAAATGTAGAATATGAAGGAGAAAGGCTGCGGAAACAAAAATAATGAGAAAAAAAAGTTAATAAAAGGATTAGTTGCAAATAGCGGGAAAACAGCGAGAAAAACAGATTGGGAGGACGAATGGGGAATATTAAAGAGTGAGAGGAGACACATAAAGTATAAAGAGAGATAATAAGGTAGTAACAAATAACGTATATCATAAAATAGAATGAAAAAGTATGGATGGTGCGAAATAAAAGGAGAATCAGAGGCTGATTGAGCAGGTGGTAGAGAAGCTAGTGAGTGGAAGTGAGAGAGAGAGAGAGAGAGAGAGAGAGAGAGAATGAGGTGGACTCGGGTAGATGTCGACCCGCGCGGAATCTGATTACGTGTGGAGTTTGTCTGTTTACAAGGTCTCGACATGCAGAATTGCAGTGGCAATTTGGAACTGCGATTAAAACTGTAAAAGGGGCGATGTTTGAGCCAGACACGACTCTTTGTTGTCATCGACTCGACGTGAGAATTATTTTCGGGCCGGAGGGGGGGGGGCGAGGGGTTGAGGAAGGTTTTGTTGCGAGACTGAATAGGGATTCGCGATCAGCGTGTTCGATTGAACGAGTGCGAATAACCGGCTGTGCACTTGATAAATTAATTTTGAGGTCTGTTTGCTTATATCCGCGCGCGACCCGTTCAACATTCATCGACACGCACACGCGCTATGTATATGACTCGACCAAAAAGTTTTCATTCATTTGAAAAGGAAAGCAAAAGCGTTTGATAAAATAACAAACTAGATTCAAACTATATGAACGATGATAATCGATCGGGCCCCCTGTTTAAATAGCTTAAATTTTACTCACCAAAATTGCGTTGCTATTGACTTTGTCAAAGTCCATCAAATTGATTCGCATTCTTCGGCTTGTCCGATCGATCTTTATTATAAAAGGGATACTCTCTGTCGAGAGAGAGAGAGAGAGAGAGAGAGAGAGAGGTTAAACGTATTTTCGAAAAATTGAAAATTTCGTCCGCACGTGCACACAGGCGCACGTCAGGAAAAAGGGGACGATCGCGCAAAGTATAAAATTAAGGAACTCGCCCGGGCTTTTCGATTACAAGGCAAGTCAGCTATACATCCTTCCAACCAGCGAATCGATATGGTTTTCAATAGAGCACTCGAGTAAATATTTTCCTCGATGTTATCAAATTCCCGTATCAGGGCATACTCGCGGGGCGAACACGCGCGCGGAGACATGCATTTCTCAGTGCTTTAACAATGGCCTGACAGATTCAAGGAAAGAGAGAGGGAAATAGCAGATAAAGCTGAGAAGTTGTAAAGGCAGCGAGCGAGCATCTCTCTGTATGTGTGAATGTGTGTGTGTGAGAGAGAGAGAGAGAGAGGAAAAGAGAGAAGATTTAGTGGAAATGGAAGTAGTAACTAGAACATGGACTAAGAGGAAATAAGTGAAAATAAATAACCTCACGCGGCACTATCTACGCGGCACTAATTGTAATTGATACTTGATTTGAAATAAGTTACAAATGACAGATCTATTGCACTACAAGTCGAGCAAAGTAATTGAATTTAATTTTTCAGAAAATAATTTTAGCGCAAAGCCCGCGCCACCTTCGTGTCGCTATAATTACTGTGTATACCTTTCAACAAATGAGCATGTAAAAGCTAACAAATTCGACTAAATATGTCAAAAAAAAAAAAGAAGAAAGAAACGCATCAGCGATATATCAAAAACTAAAATTGATTTTGACGGATTTCATTTATCCTAAAATAGCGCAATTCGAGAACGTTATATTTCTCTGCGGGCAGCTCATATCCAAAAGATAAAATTGGTTGTCAGTGTCATTTACAAAAAAAAAACAGGCATAAAAAGTACGAAATTTTAAAAGTATTTTTCTCTCGTACTGAGAGAATTAGGTTTATAAGCTTTAACCCTATAGCGCGGAATAATCACAAATAGAGCGAGGACCATCGTATTATACGTAATCATACAATATCCATATATATATATATATATATATATAACACGTCACGTCATCCGTTTCTATATTTTGATTTGCGCAAATGGCGGGCCTCGATTTTCGTTTATATACTCAAAGAAAATTTAGATTGTATTTCTTTTCACCCCCAACTTTCTTATCGGCCGCGACGATCACCTTTATTTTTGTCCAATTCATCATTTTTCGCGATTTCAAAGTTCCCTTTGTTCAGCCGGCTTATCTGGTTTTCGTGAGCGGAAAATGTATTCCTCCAACTCCGCACCCAGCTTAGCACCTATTTTTAGTTAAACTTTGCGAAAACGTAAGGGACATTTCCGCAATAAATGTCAACTCCAACTCTGCATGTATAACTAACAAGCTATACGAATATATTTTAACTGACAGCTGTCGTTATGTGGAATGGAATGGATTCTTATCGATACGCGTATATATATATTGATAAACCATGTTTCTTTCAATCTATCGACGATAAGAAATAATGGATTTTTATTGGTCTTTAACTACTCCACTTACAAACAGGGGAATTCTTTAGGAAATATATACCAAGTTTTAACTGTTTTTCTAATTGTTATTATTGTAACTGTTATTGCAACTGATTTTTACAAATTTTGGGATAAAGAAACTAAGAATATAACGATTTCCAAGAGGAAATTAGTACAACTGAAATTGATACTGTTGCCTTGTAATACTCTACTGTAACTACCGGCACGTATTTTAGAAAGTTAATATTCTCTAGCTTCTTGTCACATTAAAACTTTGAGTGTACATAAACAGATTTCATTCGGTATGAGAAACTTAAAATGAACAGTCGACAGCAAGCTGTATTAAACTAACTGTATTAAATTAAAGCAAATTATTGATAAACGGAATTTGATGCATGGATTTTTAGCGTTAGGTCATCGGTCCATCGACGACAATTAACTCACTCAACTCCTGACACGAATTTTTTTATCATTAACATACGCAATCAAAAAAATGTCAAAAGAACTGATCTCTCTACTGAGAAATTTGCGGAAAACCCAGGTTATCTCGTTAATTTTTGAATCTCCATCGCGATAACTTTCAAAACATTCGCTACTGGAACGTGATGGCTGCAGCAGAAAAAGAAATGTATGCTGCGGGAGATAGCAAAAGAGATAGTGAGCGAGCGAGAGAGAGAGAGAGAGAAAGGGAGAAACAAGGGGAGACAAATAGAGGGTGGAAGAGAGACAAAACTTTCACCGTCTGGGTATATACACAGAAGTAGCACATACAAATAGGCGGACGTACGCACACGTATACAGCAGAGCAGACGTGCATACGTACGCGTATAGAGTGGCAAAGCGAATTGTCGCAAGCGCGCGTGCAGGGAAGAGACGGGTTTATATATATATATATATATCTATATACAGTCAAGGGGTAAAGAGTTGAAAGCTAGAGGGGGAGAAAGGGGAGGGTAGAAGAAGAAAACTCCGGGTGATGTTTGTGCGCTCGCGACGTCGACGACGACGACGACGACAACGACGACGACGGCGTAGATTCGTGTGCTGTACGCCAACAGGTGCATGCGCAAACGCACGGCAGAGAGAGAGAGAGAGAGAGAGAGAGAGAGAGAGAGAGAGAGAGAGTATAGGTCTATGCGCGAGTTTCTCTCTCTCTCTCTTCTATTGTATACGTATAAGCGGCTCTCGTTCTCCTCCTGGCCGGCAGCTCGCGCGCGCGCAAGCCTCTGCGATTAATGACTCCACGTCAGCGTTGCAACTTGAGGAATCAAACGACGCCGACACCGAGGAGCCGTTACTGCCGTCGCCTCCGCCACCGCCGCCGCTACTCTGCTCGAACGGGTAAACAAGAATTTTCAGAATTAAAATTCAGTGCCTCTCTCTCTCTCTCTCTCTCTCTCTCTCTCTCTCTAGATCTATCTTGCTCTACTTGTTGTGAAAACTAGACTCTTTCGCCTCGTTCGCGCGCCACCGCCGCCGAATGTGTTTTGCTCGCACTGCACACGTGGAGAAAGTGCGACAGTTTTATAACGGGGAGTCGCGCGCACGGGAGATATCTGGACTCGATCTGTGCTTATCGTTTTACTTCCGTGCTTTCTTAAGTGAATTTTCTCTGCTGTTTTCTCTCTCTCTCTCGCTCCACTTCCCCTTTCGAACGTTTCGATTGCGCGCAGCGTGGCTTTAGTTTCATTTGGATTTGTTTGGCGAGGTATATACGAGGCTGTTTAGTGCTTCACTTTGCCGAAGACGGGAGAAGATTGCTTTGCACTTTGAGGTAGTCTCTCCCGCGGAGTTTTGTTACTTTGCTTTTCCGCCGCCCCTCCTTCACCCACTCTCTCTCTCTATCTTTTTTGCTCTCCCACAGAATAAATTACTTAACAAGTGATTGACTAGAAATTATAACGCTGGAATATATTTTCTTAATTATGAAAGTCTTTGTATTTCGATTTTTGCCGTTCCGACACAGGCTGTGCGAAAATGTTTTAATTTAATAGAGTAGACTCGTTCAAAATGCACCGGTTCCCCATGTTTAATTCAAACGTAGAGAGGCCAAAATTATATGTTTAATATTATAGTAAGTGCGTTGCAGTGTTGCAGTAGCGTCGCAGTAGCCAAACTTAGTCCTTTATTGCGAGAATCTACTTTATAGAAATAGTTTTTCATGCTCAAACAATGAGTGCCGCGCGTTTCTGTAACTTTTGTAATATTTATAATAAATGGCATGCTGCAATATAAACGATTATGACCGAAAGTTTTTGACCTACTCTAAAGCAGCTGTCAGGGAAAACATAGATGACCTAATTTAGAATAATACGATTTAAGCATCTTAACTGCTAGATGTTGTGTTTTGTAAAAATGTTAAGTATATGCTGATTTTCAAGTTTCGCCGTTAACCGAGTTCAATGAAGATAGATTGACAGCTACCATGTATGGAGAGGGTCGACACGGTTTACCAAGTATCGGAAAATTTATGAAATCGGAGAGTCGAAATTTTTTTTAAAAATGAAGACTGAAGCGTAAAATTCAAAGTGCTAATACATATTTACGAGAAAAATACCTGCAGTTCGTACATTTTATCATCTAGTTGTTGAGGAGTATAATCAATATTGAAACCACTATTTTCATATTTACCAAAACATGTATAACCTTTTTCGACTGTTTTGAACAAGCCTCTTTTTTACGACTATCTTGACAGTATTTTTGTGTATTAGCACATTATTATCCGACAATCTACAAACACGGCTTTGATAAATAAAAAACAAACCCTATTTGTTGGTGCCAAAGTTGTTTTGGAAAACGGCATCCATCACCGAATCTCAATTCACTCAGCGTACCAGCAGCAGCAAGTGCGCAATAAACGTATTTTTCAAAATAGCCCGCCGCCAAGTTCATCATAGCCGCGCAAAAAGGGAAAGCGCGCAGAAATATTGATTTATTCCTTGTTTTGAAAAAGCTATTGAAAAACATTGCGATTGAATTGCCGTCTTCTACCACGGTATAAAAAAAAAAACTATACCAGATAGAAAATGTACGACTGTAATCCACTTCGAGAAAAACGTACAGAAGAAGTAGAAGAAGAAGGAGGAGGAGGAGGAGGAGGAGGAGGAGGAGGAGGAGCGGTAGCGCAAAGCCTCGAAGCGACGATCATGGAAAAGACGGTATATATAAAGGTGGATATATGGGGCTGGATGTGCGTCGGAAAACTGTAAAATTATAAATGTCCTCGGCCTATAAAAACGACTCCTCCTTTATCACTGAGAATTAACCTTTTTAGCATCTCATAAGATTCGACAGTCGTAAACTGTCTCGTAAAACCGACGTTTCTCGCATTTCTCAAACGCGCGGCCGAGAGAGAGAGAGAGAGAGAGAGAGAGAGAGAGGAGACCATTTCCAAGTGGCTGAACCGGAAGTAGCAGCTCAGCACAAACAGCCCACCCAGCGAGAGCCGCGTCGCACACACCCACACACGTACAAACGATCCAACTGTAACGCCACTGAGCGCGCGACCCCCTCCAACGGACGTATACTATATACGTGTACAATTGTAGGGTGTAAAAAATTCTCTGCCGAATTTGTGCAGGACTTGGAGTGCGCGCTTGTTCCTCGTGTGTCTTTCTCGTCGAATATTTTGCGAAAAATTTTACATTTCTCAACAGCTTGCACATTTTTTTTCGTACAGAATTTACGTAAGCCGCTGCGCCAAGTTTGAGTAATGATTTGTCTATAAATACCTGAAACAAGCGTCTTTATACAATTGTTTATACTCGTGTCTGTATCCCCCTTTTCGTTCGTTTCCCGCGTTCCGTATAAGCTGCTCACTCACTCTCTCTCTCGCGGCCTCGCCAATTTCTCTCTAGCTCCCCTCCTCTCCGCACGACCGCCTCGCGTACCGCCTCACCGAGCGACGCGCCTGCACGTTCGTCCGCTTTTTCTCTCTCTCTCTCTCTCTCTCTCTCTCTCTCTCTCTCTCTCGATCTCTTATCATTTTTATTGTCAAACTACACACACACACACCCATATACCCCTCTCCGCACCGAACCTCTCGACAATCTTCCGCGCTATATCCTTAATTTTTTTTTTTTTTTTTTTTTTTATTACATTTGTTATATACTTGTTTTTGTTTCGCCTGCGCGCTCTACACTGTCCTCATATTATACTTATAATTTATTGCGCAACCCGAGCTATCGCGGCTCAAAAATTTATTTCGCTATAAGCCGATGAAATATATCCCATATTATATACGACGCGTCTCACTGTGTTTATATATAGGAACGTTTTCAGGATGAACGCTTTGTCCATATCCAACTATTTTCCACTGATAAATTATTTGTGGAGAAATGGATCGTATCTAAGATAGGGAGTCGGTTATATTATATTTCCATGATGGCTATAGAAAGAAAAATTTACGTGGCATTGATCGAACGATGCTGCCCGATTATGCGTATAAAGCTCTGGGTGTAGAGGAAATTCATTATTATTGATTTCGTCGTGCATATATAATGGGTCTCGCGTAAAACGAACTGATGACCGAGGCTGATATTTTTCCGGGAAACTATATTTTCTCGTCGCGCGCAGACATTAAAAATAAACAAGCTTTCACGACTAGGAAGTTTTAAATTTCAGAATTTAAATGAAATCCGAGGCTTGCCAAAAGCAGGCCTCGTGTACGTACTCTCTTTTTGCTGCTATTTGTAGCCCTTTTCTTCTCTCTCTCTCTCTCTCTCTGCTGTGTGTGTGTGTGTGTGTGTGTGTGTGTCATCCGTGTGTTTCTTTTTCCTCCCTCGACTCACCGCGACTCACCTTTAAACTGCCTCCTTCTTTCTTCTCCCTCCTTTTAGTCTGCTCTAGCCCTTATTTGCGCCTCCCTCTCCTACTCATTCATACGTTCCTCGTCGCGTCTGTCTTATTTCTATAACATATTGTCTACTTTCCCCAGCCCGTGCAGTATTTTTCTCTAATTCTCTTTATCTTTCCTACCTTCTCGCGCTTTCTCATTCATGCATCCCTTTCTTCTTTCTCGGATTCTCTGTTTTTCTGCATCTTCATCCCTCTTACTACCCTCTCTCTCTCTCTCTCTCTCTCTCGCTCTCTCGGTCTCTCGCTTCCTCTAGTTTCTTTTGTATCACTGCCTCTCGCTTACCTTTTCCCTTTCTCGCATATACTCGTATAAATATCTCTATCCCCATCTTAATTTGAGAGGTATGTCTGCTTTTTAAAACGTGAAAAGTGGTTGAAAATTACCGTCATGCGATAGAAACAAAAGTGGAAGGCAGTTTTGCCCAGCTCTTAATTTTGCCTGAGTGGCGCATAGTTAAATTCTTGCCCATATTGCATATTTCGAGGCTAAAGTGCGTAGTGCGCAAAATTGATAACGATTAAAATTCTAAACGTGCAGAGTATATTCCCATGTACACTAATAAAAGTAGAAAATCCAATGTGACAAAGGAAAAAATGGAAAACTGTAAATTATGAAAGAAGAATGAAACACGAGTGTATTCTAACGTCCCGAAAAATCCTTAAACTCGTGCGCGTTAAATGTATATATATATATATATGTATACGCAGAGGAAGACTCTATAGAGCGCGCAGTGTTACGCATAAACACTGTGCCATAACGACTGCCACCCTTAATCTTTTAAACCGATGCTGCCCATAAAGCCCACCTATTGCGGTATTTAAAACCATTGTGTTTTAATCTGCCTTACGAGTGTACTGGACCAAAGCGTAAATAAAGTTATCTATCCATCTCCGCCTCTATACGTGCTCGCTATGCGCCTCTCTTTCTCTTTTCACCCTCCTCTCCCCGCGATTTTGGCCGCCGAACGCACATACATCCTCCTTGCATTTACATTCCTCTCCTCCTCCCCCCTTCCACGCACACACACACACACACACACACACACACATATCATTTAGCTTGTACACCTCTAACCATCTCATTCATACACTTATCCTGGCCTTCTCTCTCTCCCTCTCTCTCTCCGCATCTCTGTTCTTATCTATCTTTATGCACCTCTCTTTCTCTCTGTTTTTCACATTTTCCCACTCGATCATTCGTAGTCTCCCTCCCTCTTTCGCATATATCCACATTCGCGCCATTTGCTATCTCTCCATTCTCCTCACGCTCTGGTCGCAAGAGAGAAAGAGAGAGAGAGAGAGAGAGTCGAACAGCCCTTCCTCTCTCTCTCTCTCTCTCTTCTCCTGGCGCGCGTTCGCTCTTGATTCCTCGTCCGGGCTCCCCACCATCCCTGCACTAGAGCAGAGCAGAGCAGAGTAGCAGCAGCAGTAGCGGCAGCAGCAGCAGCAAAGCCCCGCAGGAGGTGGAAGAGAGAGAGAGAGAGGAGAGTATAGTCGTAGTAGTAGTAGTAGGAGGAGGAGGAGGAGAAAGAAGAGGAGGAGGCCGGGTATTGATTCCCCGTGTGCGCGCGCGAGTCGCACGAGCCGCCAGAGCGCAGCCACGGAGCAGCGAGAGAGAGAGAGAGATAGAGAGAGAGAGAGAGAGGGAGGCCTCCACAACCCTGTTTCCTCGCTCTCCTCGCAGCAGCAGTCGGGAGCAGTCGGAGCAGATGAGCGGCCGCGTTGCCTTGGCTCGCTCTCCCGCGTACACACGCTCTCTCCCTCTCGCAGATTTTATGTGCGCGTGCCTACCCCGAGCTCGACGTGCCTGCCAGTTGACGGCGCAGCAGCAGCAGCAGCGGCAGCGGCAGCGGCAGCAGCAGCTCTCGTCCTCGACATGCGCCCACCCCGAATCTAAACGAGGAAACAGTCGCACCAGCAGCAGCACCACCGAGTATTCCATCGTCCCTGCAGCAGTCCTAGTTTTCCAGAGAGCGTCAGATTCTCGGGAGCTTTCACATTGGTAAACGAAGAGCAAAGAGAGGAGGAGGAGGAGGCAGAGGAGCGATGAAAGAGGAGACGTCGAGGGAGATGACAGTGCGAGAACTTGGAACGCGCGCACGAGGCCCGTGAACGTGAAAGGCTCCCGCGATTCAATCGCTATGCTCGTCGTTGTTGCTGCAGCTCGGCTCGGGACACGCGCGCGGTACCTACCAATCGGTGCTGATTGCGCACAAGGATCTAGCAGGCGGCTCGACTGGGCAAGATTCTAGACTCGCGCGCATCCTCTTGCTCGCTCGTTCGTTCCTTTTTTTTTTCTTTAAAAAAAAAGAGGGATCAAGCCTGCTCTGTCCTCCCTCTATCTCTCTATCTCTGCATCTGTCTCTGTCTATTGCAATTCCGGGTTGTCCCCCTCTCTCTCTTCCTCGGGACATATACATACGCCGGGACGAGCACGTGATCGTGAGAGAGAGAGAGAGAGAGAGAGAGAGAGTGCGCGAGGAAGAGAAAGCAGAAGCAGAAGACGAAGAAGAAGAAGAAGAGCGAAGCAACGAGGATATTTTCAGTGGCGGGAGATGCTGCAGCCCCGGCGTATCGTCGGCTGTACCGCTTTGATCCGGAGTAGGCCGTGGACACGCGGTAGCGCTGCTGCTGCCGCTGCTGCTGCTGCTACTGCTGGTGCTGCTGGTGATCGAGATGCGATTTTTGGCGCGCGCGTCGACCAGCAGCTACCAACTCGTGCACTCATTAAAAGACACACGTGCTATGCGCCCGCTTGCATGCACATAGGTTGAGTCAAAGAGAACGTAAAAATTAGTTATACAAAAGTTGAGGAGCAATGAGAGACGGTTAGATATATATATATATAATACATATATATGTAGTGGACGGAGCTTATTTTTCTACGGACAAGTCAATTTCGGCGGACGATAGAAACCTTTTTCATGTACATAATAATAAAACGAAGAAGAAGAAGAAGAAGTAATAAAGTGCACGACGGAGTATATGTTTAGAAGGATAGTTTTGTTGTCGTGCTAGAGGATCATCATCGAGTGCTGTGCGTGTGCAGGGAACGGGTGGAACAGCCGCGACAATATGCGAGGACGCGGCGGCGCAAGATGCACGCGGCCTTCATGGTGCTCGAGCTCTACTTATTCTACGCCACCGTCATCTGGCTACTGAGAATGGTCTCCTACGATCCGAGCTCGTTTCTCGATTTTGTTCGCCACGAACTCGACGGGGTCGCGGTCAAGAGCCGACATCGGTCTCGCGCGGCCGTCTGGAATTGATCTATATATCGATCCTCGTATAGCCGTCAACGATCGATTCTCCCGCGCTGACACACACACACACACACACACACACGCGCGCAAAGCTGATTTATTCCTGAGTCTGTCTCGAGGCTTTTGTTCGAGCTGCAGTTCCGTTTCCCGCGGAGACACTTTGCTAATGGATTTTTGTTTGGCTTACTTGTGACTCTGCGTTGAACAATGTGTCCGGATACGCTGGTTGCAGTTCTACATGGTCGATGACGCGTAGCCGTTGACTCGTCGTCGACCCTCGCGCGAGCGTGTCGCTTTTTGCCTTAGATATAAAAGAAGAGAGAGAGAGAGAGAGAGAGAGAGAGAGAGAGAGAGAGAGGAAAAAATCAATCTATATATATATGCATATGTCGATCTCTAGTTGATCCTCGGTATAGAAGTATACACACATTGCGGCACGCAGATATTGACAATGCTCAAGGAATTTGAACAAGATGGAAACCGAGTCTAAAACTATCTACGCTTAAGTGATAATTATTAAATGTACAGTGGGTGCGGGGAATTGACGAAGAAAATACAAGAGAGAATTTTTACTTTGTACAACAGTTGAGGCATAATGTATATAGGATCGCCGGACGATCTGATCTCGTGAACAGAGATACAGAGAGAGCAGTGTGCAAAAGTTCACAGGTGTCCGCGTGTAGGAGGTGTGGACTCGCGCCTCTAATTTTGTTTCTTCGGTGAACGCGTGATGAACGTGCGCGTGTCTCTGTGAGTGTTTGTTTCGTTTGTTCCCGCAATCGTGAAATAAAAGGAACCGAGTGCCCATTAATAGGCGAGTACATTGCAACGTTGGACCAATATATACGATCACTTTGTTTATATCGAGTCGACGCGCTTGATACTGCAGATACGTAAAACAAAAAACAAAAAACAAGAAAAAAGAGGGAAAGGTGAAGGACCTTGCCAAGCAGAGTCACGCTGGTTTTGAAAGCTGACACTCGAGTGCGTGCGTGTGCGTGTGTGTGTGCATCTCTGCTGTATGCGAGTATACAAGTCGATATTTACAAATTCTATATAGCGACAAACAAATTGTGATACACAGCGCCGGTTGATAAATATATACCGTCGAAAGCTGAGGAGGGCAAAGAAGGAAAGAGAGAAAGGAGGAGAGTCGGAGAGAAGATACGAGCTTGCAGAGCTTATTACCCCCTGGCCCAGTGTACATAAAGCCGTTTTATTTACTCTCTCAGCGGCGGTGGCGGCGCGCACTCGGTCTGTGCGTGTCCCCTTCTATATATATATATATATATACGAGACTACGAGCTTACGTAATACCAGACTCCCCGCGAACGAACAGCACCACCACCACCACGAGGGGAATAAATAAAGTAACGATCTGTGCACGCGCTGACTGTGTGTGTGAGAGAGAGAGTCGCAAGTGCAGACGCGGGGGACGGACCAACCTAAATCCACTCTGTATAGGTGTGCGCGCGCTGAGTGAACAACAAAGGACTTGGGAGTAAAAAAAAGTGAGAGAGAGAGAGAGAGAGAGAGAGCTTCATCCGGTTCAAGGCGGCCAAAACAATATGAGAGGCCGAAAAAAGAAAACTTGAAATCGCGAGCTTTTCGGGGTTGAGGCTCGGGCGACGAGGGCGGACGCGGCAGCTGCAGCGTGGGCGGCGGCACCGGCGCACAATAAGAGACCAGCCAGCGAATTCAAACGATCTCGAGAATAAAATAAGCGAACGGCTCGCGGTGTCTCACTTTCCCTATAGAGGCGGCGGCGGAAGGCTACATCGAGGCCGAGGAAAGGCGAGGAGCTCGCGGCTGCGTCCTTGAGCGCTAAACCGAAAGAAGCGGAGAGAGGACCGCCGGCACAATACGCGCCACAAAAGGAAATAGACAATAACGCATAAGAAGGAGCTGCAGGGAGAGAGCAGAGCGCGAGCTCGCGCCATGCGCCCCGATCGACGCCGTAGTAGCGGCGACGAGGCTGCAGGAGGAGTGCGAGCTCGTAGTCGGCCTCCTCGTTCCACCAGTCGGCCCCAAGCGGTACAGAGAGAAGAGCCAACCGATGCCTCCAGGATGACGAAGAGGACGACGACGACGACGACGACGGCGGCGAGGCTCGCGCGACCTTAAAATCCGCGCAAACTTGGACAGAAGGTAAAAGCCCCCCGTCGCCTCGAGACGTAGCCATACACACGGATCCCTCTCCCGCGACATCCCTTGGCTCTCCGTATATAGTATGGTAGATGCCGGATGCTCGAGGTCGGGTCGGTCGTCGTCTGCACGCAGCAAGAGCTATCTGGATCTGTTGAGTCCCGCGGAGAGTTACGAGGACCTGGACACGCTGCACGAGCGCCACTGTCGGAAGTACGCCTGCATGTGCAAGAGGCACGTGGTCAGCGTGATAAGCGTGAACGAGCAGCGCAAGCTCTACTGGATAAACAGCTGTAGCGTCGAGGAGAAGATCAGCCAGGGCTTGGGCGAGGGCTACTATCACAAGCTCTTGAGGATAGTGAACGGGACGCTGAGCAATTGGGTCAGACACTACATAGACGGATTGGGCCTGGTCGGTCTCAACAAGAAGAAGCCTATCATGCTCAAGATCAACGGGAGCGCCAAGGGCAACATGAAGCTCCTCAAGGAGGGCTGCTACTGCCACTATCATCCGCACATCACGGCGGACGTCTGCAATGCCGACTTTCTTAGGAGGGTCGTAAGTAGGGATAGCGAGGCCGGGATTGACGAGAATGACGATTTAGACGCGTTGACGCCTGGATGGATGGTATTATTTTATTATGCTTCGCTGCTGTCTGCAACAACCACCAACCCCCGCCCCGCATCACCTTCTTATCACCTTCTTCTCACCTCCGCATTTCCTGGCCCAGCTTTTTTATATATGTATATATGCATAGCACGACTGATCCCTGTCTTGATATTGTACAAAACATGAACTCTCTCCTTTCCACGTGTGTTTTGTGTGCGCCAGTAGTCGGGGAGGAAGCGAATTAGCTGATATATATGGCTGTATAAGATTGCCGGCGGGATTTCACGGTGGATGTATATATAGAGTGATGCAGGGCAAACGGTCGTAAAGGGATTTATGACGGGACGCGCGCGCGTGTGTGTATATAAACGCTTGGGAATCGTTTTGCCGATTGGCAATCTTTATATAAGCGGACTCTAGGATACAGGCGCGCTGCTGCTTTTTTTTTCCGATTCGTCTCGGGTGAACGATTGCGCGTGTGCATAGATGCGTTCGGGTAACGTTGTCGAGGCGAATTGTGCATGTACGATTTAATAAACAGATTTAATTTTGAACCAATACCTCGGACGATTTATATCGGCCGATTCGTTTTAGCGGGATTTCCGTTTTACTTATACGTGGCAGTTTTGGTAGAGATCATAATTTAGTTGTATAATTTTAAATGTTACATTATACGTTTAATGATTAAATTAGTAGTTTGTCTACTGTCAATCTTGATTAAGAACAATTTCCGAGTTGTTGTTCTATGCTCTATATGGGTCTGTGATTAAAAAAGTTCCGATTCAGATTCAGAGTGTGCAGCTTTCAAATGTTACCGTTATTATTACCGTCTCGCGTTCTGAGAATTAATAAACGTATACGGTTACATTTGTGTGTACACCTATATATATGAAAAATATCGCATAACATGAGTCGTAATACTTGCACATTCGTCCACCAATGCTCCGGTAGCGTCTGGCTCGCAAATCCAATAAAATGTAAAATCGATTTTTCTTTAATCTCGGTAAAATAAATAATTGCGCCGATAATATGTAAGTTTACTTTAAATCAGCATTGGCGTGTGTATCGTTAAAAATACATCATTATCGATGCGGATAGTTAAATAGGTTACACGATGTTTAACTGGACGTTAATAGTGGCCAAATGTAAATGGTATCACGGCCCGAGGGTTCGTAAATTTCTGTTACTACCCTATAAACGCGATCGTAGTCAGGGTCGTAATTGTTTAAGCCTTGACCACATCTGGGAAGTTGTTATAATCGTTGATATTTGACAGATTTGCATTAACACTATATTCTAGACGCGATTAAGTGCAGAGACAACGAGTTTAGCTCTACCTTTTGTACCAATCAACTATTTATAAGTGTAGTTCGGTATTTACGCACTGCCGCAGAACGAGCTTTCGAACTATCACTTTATTATCACGTTCTACTTATCTACTGCTTCGCTTCTTTTACCATGTGCTTCCTACATTTTATTTCCGCCTATTGCTCATTGTCTGAATGAGAGTGAGTGAACCAGGGAGATTTAAATTTAAAGACTGTTGAAAATTTATCTTTTCGTACTGCTGAAATTATCGCAAAAACAGTTGTATTACTATAAACGTTGGCGTTTTAATTGAAAATGTTTACTCGTGTATATTTAAGAATCATACGATCTGCTTTTTACGCATTCATTACCTACATACAGTATGTTGAGAATTCGTGACATACCATTTGGATAAATTTTAAGTATATCCCCATGCATTATTATTCGATATTATTTATATATGATTCCTTAACCTGAATTTATGCAATCGTCTATATGCTTATAAATTCATTTGAAACATTTTACATTATATGTAATAAAAGTGCATGAAATCGCCTATAGAGCACTTTGTTCCTTACACATTCCTTATATGTGTTCTCAAAAATAAGAATTACGAAATTATGAATAATATTTCATTCATTTGCACTCTTATATCAATATTTTCTTATTGAGTCAGTAAAATTGTAATTAAAATTATTTTTGCACTTCGAATGTTTGAATGCCAAAACTAATATTCATATACCTAAAGCATTAATGTATTGAATTAAGTTTTGCATGAAAATTAAAGTATTTCAATATTACACAGAAACCATTGAAGAATTTATGAAAAAGAAAAATGATTCTGTATTAATATTTTTATAACCTTGACATTTTATTGCCTTGCGCTGTATCTCATCTCGATCCTAAAAAAAAAGTGTAAAATCAATAATTTTAATTACAATTCCAATTGCAAAAAGAAAAAGCCAAGCGCTCAATGGTCGCTCGAAGAAGATGCACTAACCGCAAATAAATCATCTCGTATAAGCAAAAATCATTCTCAAAAGCGCAAAAGCAATCATCCCGTAACAAGTGTCTGTCTCCATTGTTTCGCAGATGTCGGACGACGACAGAATGTCACTGACCACGGCAGTCAGCGACGATGACGATGGCGAGAGCGTCATGAACTCGCCCTACAAGGGAAAGCAAACGGGCACAGCTGCGGCATCCTTCAACTGCACTGGTGCAGTACGCAAAGCAGGGTAATTGTTTCCTCGATTTTTAATAAACCTCACCTTTATATATATTCGCCCCCATTCAAACTGCTCCACAGCCGCACACACACACATGTATATATATAGCCTTCACCGACCAATAATTTACCAATTTCGCTGCGTAAAAAGTTATTTGCGCAATAAACACACACGCGCGCTCGCGTCAAATTGCCGCCGGAAATAATTCCGCATCAATTGGAAAGCTATTCGCCAGCTCGCGCAAACATCTTATCCCTTAATGGTTTTTCCGCTCTGCCGCGCTAAAACACCAATTAAAATGCAGAATGTTTGCTCTGCATAATTTAAGGAAAATATTGACACGTGCGGCTTTTTTTCTTCTACCCCGCCGACCCTCATCCCCACTCGTGCAACGCCACTCGCGAGAATAACTTTGGAAGCGCATCGATTCATTGGAATCGCGAATAAAGGAAGAGTGTATCCTATTTCGTTTACTAGCCCTTCCTCCATACGCGCATGTATATATGTGTGTGTACGAGTCCAATCAATGCAAAGAACACAAAGCCATGGAAACGACAAATTCACTTGCATAATGAAATCCTACGGTAATTTAAAATCAATTATTTGGTCGAACGCGAGCCAATCGTTTCGAGCAAAATTTTCGTTTTACCAAAAAATAGAGAAAAACGATCGATGCCCACACGCTGATGGCGAGAAATTTCATTTTTATTCCTGCATTCGAACAAACGGTTGCGCACACACACACACACACACCCGTATAGGCATCACACACTTTTAATTGCTTTTCTTTTATAATTCATTCAATTAGAATCGCTGGCTCGGAAAACTCGGTCAAGGATACTTATCTCTCCCCTTTCTCTCCCTCGAAAGATCCACATTATTTTATGCATCATCTGCAGAAAAAAAAAGAAAGAGAGAAAGAGAGGGAGAGAGAGAAGCAGCCGGAGCAGCGGGCGAGCACTGAAAAAGACTACGCTTATATTTTCTCCCTATATACACGTTTCGTGGCATAGTGTAATCGGCGCAGCCGTTGCCGCTGGCTGGAAGCGATCCAAAAAACATGGCAGCGCTAAATCGCCGATTAAAACCAACCCTTCTGCGCGGAATCATCTTGAAATGCGAATAATATATTGGCGCTTTAATGTTCCACGCGCTCCTATACATATATTCATACATATATAACGTATATGACAAATTTGTACGCCCGGAAAGATCCAGATCTGTGCTGGCTTTTGAATACGACGCGTCGACGCGAGTATTTAATTGATCGGTTCATCTCTCTATCTTTCTTCCACTGTCAGATACATACTTATATCGCGATGGAAATACGATATTTCGATTTATGGAGAGCTCGGAGCTGACGGCCTAATTCGAGGCTACTTATAAAACGGCAGAGATTCGAGGCCCGATGACGAGCTGGACCCTTGTATGTGTGCATATTATCTGTCGCATGCGACGATTGCAGGAGTAAAAAATAAAGCACTGAGAAGGGAAGGACGAAATTATTTTCTTTTTTCTTTTTTTTTTTTATTGTTTTATGTGTTCTTTTGTTTGAAAATGGAGAATAAAATACAGCGCTGAATAAATGGAGCATTATATACGACGTGAATTGCGCGTTGCGACGAAATGTGACTTGGATAAATTATTGGTCGAATAAATTTTTACGAGATATTTTTTGCGGCGTTGAAGCTTTATAAATATTTAATTGATGCGGGTCGCGTCTGATAATTTTTTAACCAGTTCATAATTTAAATTTACATTTAAAAGTACGCGCGTATGGTAAAATTTGTAAAATGTTTGATTTAATATAATGAAACCTACGTATTCATACAACGAAACTTGCGCATATAGTATACAAAAAAAAAGCACCATAAAAATTACACTTTCGATTGGATCTCTTAAGCAAATGTGTTACAAAAATACTCCTCACTCGTGCAAACAAAAAAAATTAAAAGTGTTTAAAGTTTGATCCGGTTTACAATAGCAAAAAGTGTACCCAGACAACCATGACGCGAATCCAAAGACAAATGGTCGCAAAAGATTACTAATTGTAGGCTTGGCTCGCCTACCCGACAACAGACTCATTAAAAACATAGTCGACAGAGCCATACGCGGCCCCGCAATCCTCTCGACGCAATTTAATAACAAAGAATAATTGTAGAAATGTTTTTCCCCGTGAAAAATGCCATCTATCCGTGAAGCGTCAGAAAAAATTCCGGAAATTCTCTCTCTCTCTCTCTCGCTCTCGCTCTCTCTCTCTTTCTCTCTTTCTCTCACTCTTTCTCGGGTGCGCAGAGGAAAACTTGGGCGGCGACGAGCTCTCGCGGGATCTGCAGCCGAAAAGGACAAAGCTCGGCGACGCTTCGCAATTATAATTCACGAATCTCCTCTCGTCGGTGGTGGGCGTACAGCAAAGGCGAAACTTGCCCTCCCCGCGCAAAACTTTCGAACAGTCATGTTTCTCTCTCTTTCTCGTGCGCGTGAGCTAGTAGCGGTACTACAGGGCTAAACTATTCAATCGATTTGCCAAGAATGTCTCTCTCTCTCTCCCTCCTCTCTCTCGCTTTCTCTCTCTGTGTGAAGGATGGAAAGCCTTGGAGTCTTCGGTAAACTTCAAGCATGGCCCGAGGAAAGAAAAGACTGCGTGCACACAACTGTGCGATTGAAAAAACGAACTTGGATAGTTTATGTAGGCCAATGGTTGATTCGTTTCGTTGCGCATTTCTTTGCTCGATTGTTCAAAGTCAATACTGTATAACGTTGTCGTTTTGCTTTGTGGTATTTATTTGCGTTGGCAGTGAATTGTAAGCGTATAATAAATTCATCGGGAATAAGTATAAACATTTACCGGCCATTCAAATTGCAATGTATAATTCAAATTTTTTCTTTGCTTTTCATTCAAACATTTTCATTCGCTAGATCAAATATGTGCTTAAAGAAAGTTGTTTATATTTACAGCAATGTATTTCATACACATTTAGGACATACAGACGTCATTGCCGTATTAATTACTCAAAATATTTTTTATTTGATCTAAATAATTTTTTCCGATCCACACTATTATAAAAAATATTGATGAAGGTTTCATTTTTTTAATCTTGAAATTGGAAGGTACTTTGATGGAATTTTGAATTAAAAAGTCTAAATTAAAGTTAAATGAAAATTCAAAATTTTTGAAATAGTTAGATTCTATGTAGTGTCTTGGTAAATGATTAAAACTTTCTGGTATCCACTTTAAAATGTGTAATTTGGTGCTATCATTATTGGATTAGGACAGTAGTTTTGATAGTCTAATTCAAACTTACTCGGATTTATGATTTGAATTGACGTGATTGATGTTTACGAGCGAGTTTTGTCATGAATGCAGAATCACTGAAAGTTGCAAATCATTATTCATTCCTATTTTCTTAAAAATTATATGACTCTATCATTACAGCTAGTATGAGTAAAATATTGTTAAAAATCGCATGTCACACTACTTTACTCTTCGTAAATTTTTTCAATTTCAATTGGTTATGAATTTAATGATACGATAAAAAATATATAAAATTTGAAATAAAGTTGAAATTTTTCATAGTTTAATTTAATCTAATACCTATCATCGTCCGTTATAAATAGTTCATTAACCAAAACTATATACATTACGCTAAATATATATTTCTTTTGGTATCATATTCAAACGGTAGATTTCCTTTTCTTTAAAAATAGACATTCTTAAAAGTTTAACAAATTGTTTACAAACGGCTCGAAACTGTTTCGAGAGTCCAGCAATGATAAAAGAAAAAAGGTCGTAAAAATAAAAATTTCAAGGCGAGTTTTCCCCTTGAAAAGCAAGCATAATGTCCACTCGTGTAACTCGCTAAAAAGATCCACTCAAGTCGAACTTCCTAAAGTGGACGTCCCTAAACTGTCTCGTACATATATATATATATATATATATATATAACAAAGAAAATAAAAAAGGTATCCCTGGTCATTTTTTACTCGACCCCCTCACACTATATCTATCCTCATACATATACATACAGATAATAACGCACAATTTCTTTGCCTCGCTCGTGTCAACCCCGATAATCTCATCCTTCTATAAGTTTCCATGGAGAAAGTTTAAGTTCGAAAACGAGGTCAAGGACGATAGGAAATTATTAATATAATGCTGATGAAGCCATAGTATAAGATTATTAATATATTGCAGGCTTGATAAAAAATGAAAACTTAGAAAATAAAAGATTTTTAAATTACGTCCCTGTATAGTGATGGTATTTTTAGCTATACAAGTAAAGTCGGTTGCGTCGTTGCGCATAGTAACTAATATTGTTAAAGTACATAAGTTTACGACCGCGGATTATATCACGATTCATATTAAGTATGAATAAAAAAATTGCACAAATTTTAAAAATACTCTTTTCTACTTAAAGAGCATAAGCGAAAAACACAGCTTTACAGCATAAAATATCCTGCACAGTAGGAAAAAGAAAATCTTTACAATCCCCACACGAGTCGGAGTTTCTCCACTCCGCTCGATCCCAAATATACATTTGTCTCCTCGTCATCAGCATCAACAGCATAAACATAACGAACGGGGCACGCACCCTCCTCTGCCTCTCGACAGATTCCTGAGCGTGAAGAAGTGGCTGCTGCGTAAGAAGCACCAGATCGAGCTGGCGCGCAAACGGGGCTGGAAGGGCTACTGGGTCTGCCTCAAGGGCACGACGCTACTCTTCTACCCGTGCGAGTCGCAGGAGAGCCGAGCCGTGGAGACGGCCCCCAAGCACCTCATCATCGTCGACGGGGCGATCATGCAGCCGATACCCGAGCACCCCAAG
Organism: Megastigmus dorsalis; assembly: GCA_900490025.1. NCBI lineage: Eukaryota > Metazoa > Arthropoda > Insecta > Hymenoptera > Megastigmidae > Megastigmus > Megastigmus dorsalis. The sequence continues at coordinate 127,313 of UELU01142770.1, read as the reverse complement.
AGGGACTACATTTTCTGCCTCAGCACCGCTTTCGGCGATGCCTATCTCTTTCAAGTAAGTTCAAGAGTTCACTCTCTCTCTCTCTCTCTCTCTTCTGCCACTTTCAATCGCTGCTGCGGGATTTCACGACGACGGCCGTGTACAAACAGCGCGAGGAGGGGTTGGGAAATAGGCCCGATTGATTATAATCCTCGCAGCTGCTGCTACTGCTCTTTTTTGCCTCGTGGCACGTGGGTATAGGGAAAGGTCAAGATTTAACGACGTCCGCGATAATCGTTCGGGAAATTGAACAATTTCGTGCTGGATTAGGGGGTTGGGCTTCGCGCGCGACCTTTTCTCTATATATACCACCGAGGGATTCTGCGCCGTTATTCCATCTCTCCCAACGTGTCCCACTGGTATGGCTATATACGGGGATCTACCCAAGGCTTTTATGCCGAGAATCTCGCGCCGATGGGAGGTACGAGAGCCGAGCGAGTCCGTGCAGATTTTATGAAGAAAGCCGCGTGCGCTTCTTTCTGGGGAACCGTGCGATTCGCGCCCGCGCGCAGCGCCATATTTACAGTTTGAATAGATGTGAGAGAGAGGGCCGCGCGGCCGCTGCAGTACCGTGGAGTGTCGTAAAAATTTTACTGACATCTCGCGCGAGATAAATATGACGATAAAGTCGGGCGCGGAAAGGCATTCCTCGGCAATTTAAACTCTCGCACTCTCTCGCTATGCGAGCTTTTATTGAATTGTACCATGTTCACATTTGATTCTTATGACGTTTAGAGAGTTGTCCCTCTCCTTCCCACTTTTTTTTTTTTATACAGCCGAACGCCTTACGGAACAAGGAATCAACCGTGTCTAGCTAATTTCGTACAGAAACAGAAATGTTTGTCTATATTGGTTTCTACGTATATTTTTCACTTTATTCGCGAGACAACAAATTGTTTACGCATACATATTGAACGTAATATAGCTCGCGCGATTGCAAAAAATTCGTCGCGTATGCACATCTAAGGGCGGTTCGCGTGCATCGCCACTTGAAATTACGATCATCCGTACACCAGACGTACGACGGAATTATTCATCGAATTCGCGACTCGTCCATCGTGGAAATGGTACGGGAATAAAAAAAGAAGAAGAAGAAGAAGAAGAAGGGAGCAGGTGCACGTCGGCGAAAATATGTTTGTCGCGAGGCAAAAATATATTCCTCGCTGGCTAAGGCCTGGCAGAGGGTGGGGTATTGTTATGCGGCGATTAAATGAATTTTAATTTTGTTTGTCAAGGCTCCATGTCAAGTGGAACTGGAGAACTGGGTGAACAGCATACACTCCGCCTGTGCGGCAGCTTTCGCCCGGCATCGCGGCAAAACCGGCACTCTGCATCTTCTCCAGGAGGAGATCTTCCGATTGGATAAGACCATCGATTCGGTAATTTGAATCCAGTATACTGATACTTACCCGGAACCTCCAATCAACGAATGCAAATGGTTTTTTCGGCTTATTTTTCTTTTTTTTTCGCTGCTTCTATATACCTTAAAATGGAAGTGGTATTTTCGTGTTAACGGTGCGCTTACATATTCACAAGGTCTTTGCATTCCGCACCACGAATACATTTGATTATTGAGTAAACTCAATTTTTTTTTTATTGGTTGTCCAAGTCTTTAATAAATTTTAGCTTTAGTTTTTTCATCGTTAACTTCCCCATAGTTATATATGTACGTATAGTATAACAGACGTCGTCCGGTACGTTTAAAAGTAGTTTATTGTGTGTAATTTATTTTTCATCGAGCAATATTCAGAGTACACTTTGTAATAATTTGGTTGAAAGAAGTGTTTGATTTTGCAGGATCACAAGATGAGGCATATGGCAGACTTACAACAATCTGTGGTATCCGATATAGATACGAAGCAGCAGATAAACAATCAAATCGTACAGTACGAGGAGAACCTCGAGCGGTTACACTGTGAACAGTTCCGTCTTAGGTGCTACATGGCGAGCTTGCAAAGTGGCGAGCTGCCCAACCCAAAGGTAAACTCGATCTTCCGTGCTTCACGAAACACTACAGTCGCACGTGGGTTATCTTGTTCATATATGAATTATTAACGGATATTAATTTGGTTAGTAGTTATGAAATTGAATTTAAAAAAAACGGATAATAAAAACAAAGATGAATTCGTATTGAAATTATGAAAATTATAGTCCCTAGAAGCATTCAAACAAGTACAGTTATAAGCTGGCTATTCTGCATAAAATACGTTCATTGTAGTTTATAAGCGTTTTACTACTTATGCAGTTTATGTAAATTCATTTATGTAGATTTCGCTAATCTCTTCCGATTGTCGACTTTATAAGCTCAACAGGTTCTGAAACGTACCTATATCGAAATCTCACGTGTCTAATGTCCGTTACCGTGCAAAAAGAATCGATATACTTATATTCGCAAATCAAGTGAATTAGTAAAATCGATTTTAAGAGTTATGCTGAGTTGCCAAGTCGTAAATTTTAAAATAAATGTAATTAAATTCAAGCTCGTGAATTTCTCCGATAAATTATCATGCATAAAATACAGTTAATCAAACAGTTCTGATTACTAAGTACGATGGTGCATAATAAGAAAGTCAGTTTATTTGAAACTTTTATAATCAATGGATGTGTCGATAAACTTTTAATAGCAACAAATCAAGATAAGAAATAATCGAAATTAATTGGATGCATAAAGTATTTTGCGATGCATTTGTGCCAAGTGCATCGTAATCGAACTTCTTCGAGGACACCGAAATATCAAAAACACTTTGTCCGCTCGTGATTGCAGAGTTTACTCACCCACGTTTCACGAGCAACGAAGCAGACCCTGAACAAATTGGGTGTCTTCACGGTGTCGTCCTTCCACGCGTTCATATGTGCCCGCAGTCCCTCGCTTTTGAACAATCTGCTGGCTGGTCGGGGCGCGACGAAGCGCCGACCCCTTCTACTCTCGCGCTCCAACAGCGGCTCGAGCCGACGATCGCTGCAGATCTCATCGAGGGACGAGGAGAAGAACGTCAAAGTAACTGTACCTGAGAATCAGGTGAGCTCATTTTTCACCTCATAGAAATTCCGCGACCTTTGAATCTTGGAGCAACTTTGGAAGAAAGTTGAAATATGAAAATCAGCGATTTTGTATTGTGTATACATAGTGAAAATTCAATAGCAACGGTATAACGAATAAAAGGGCCAATAAGATTCATTGCAAGTAGATGTATCGATCCATAAAGTTTGGCAGCTACAAATTGCCATGATACATCACGCTTCAGTAGTAACAGCGCAAATCCACGAATCTCGATCTTAACGATATATACCGATATAATAACTGTACGATCATTATTTTGTTGTTGCAGCTAGTATCGGTTTTCCTGCGAGACGGAATGACTGTCGAGGAGTTCCTTGCCAGCGCGTGCAGCAGAAAAGGATTGAACGCGATGGAGCACTTTGTTCGCGTGAAAAAGCGACGCGACATGGAAGATCACAATTACTTCGTGCCGCACAGAGCGGACTTGATAGAAACCTACGTAAGTCCGTTATCGCGATTTACAGCCTGGTAGATTTAAAAACACGCTTGCGCATCGATCTTATATTTCCTTTTTCCTCGTAAATTGCGTTGCATCAGAAAATGCATTCAATATTCTGCTTCAAATAATTTTACGTGAATTACGAGCATCAATAAATGCTTTTCTGTGTCGCACCTACAGTGAACATCATTGATTGCGTAATATATATCTATGGGTTTCTATGAAAAGTATTTCAGTAATAACAAAAAAAAAAAAAAAATAGGTATCTATTGAATATGAAGGGGAGAAAAATCAATGAAACTGCATTATTCGATACAAGCAACAATTTTTACACAATGTTATCGTTAGTGAGCCCATTGTAATGTGCAATCGAACATTTCAACAGCTTCATACGCACGAGATCGTGGAGGTCTGCGCAAAGATTCTCTATCAAGTGGAATTGCAGAGAAATACACTCGATCAAATGTGGGGATTCTCGGTTGAGGCCGAGCTAATCGAAAATGCTGATCGACAAGACGAGCTCTGCTGTTACGTTAGCAGGGTCGAGGATAAGAGCGTGGCGATGCAGAATGGTGAGTGTTATATGGAATATTGCGGTGCATAGGCACATTCGCACACGATAACCCCGGTTATAGTTTTGGATTATTCCCGCGTTCCTGGCACTATGTATAGTCATCGAGCAGATCGTTTAAAGATAAATATGTATACACGCGCACGGGATTAAGAATAATAGACTTTAGATGGGTCAGTCCAAATAATTCAATAATTGTTGATTTTAAAATTTTTATTATCGATCGTTGAAGTAACTAATTTCGGGAATGCAAGGATCATAAAATTGAAAACAATCAAATTTAACAAATTCAAATTAATGTAAAATAGAATATAATTATTCCGAGGTCAACGATAGTAACCCACAGGATTGATTGGATGCAGTCAAAGTAATGCGCGTTTGAAATTATGCTCATTACATTTTTGAACTTTCGCCATTTTATTCACAAAACGAAATGTTATAGTCGATTCTCGTCATTCTGCTCGTCCGATCCAATTATACTTAAGATTAATCAGCGTGATCGAAACACTTTTCAAAACAATAGTCCCGACGTGCATGTTACCGACCGACAGACTTCTATAACTAAAATTCGATGGGTTACGTACACCTAAAGTCAATTTTGACTTTGTGGCAGTCAATTCAAATATTAACCTAGTAAACTATAGAGTCCGCAAATCGATTGTATAGTTTGGAATTCTCGAGCGCTCGAACATTTCCTACCTCCCCCCTCCTCCTCCTCCTCCTCCTACCGGTCGCCCCCTTGCTATGCTTGTCATTCTACATTCGTTTGTGCATCGGAAATCACCAGTAATGATCGCCAATTCCGATAAAGATCCGAAGATGGAAAATGCTTTTAGCCAACTGCATTAGGGAACAATTTTAGTCTAGCGAAGTCGAATTACCGGTGAAAGTTGCGTAAAGTGAAACGGAGTGAAACTGTTTTACGGACTTCCTGGGAATAATATCTTTGTGTGTATTTTTAACAACGTGCAACAAAAAAATGTGTTCACAATTTGACAACAAATTTATAAAATAATTTATTAAACTCGGGACGCGCGTTTTTAAAATGTTAAATTAACATTGTGTACATACATATTTTATGCGCGCTATCCTATTCTTAAAGCTCAACATTGTGTTGAAATTATCGAATCGCTATGTATAATGTGCATCAAATTTTGCATCGATATCACAACTTTTTCTTTTAGCCACTCCAACAGCACTTTTTTACGTGCAAAAATATTTTCAACCTCTTCACTTTTAAGCGCGTATATCGCGGCCTCGTCGTTTTACAGGGCAAATTTTCAATTTCAAAGCTAATTGAGACAGAGAGAGTGAGAGAGAAAGAGAGCTGAAAGAGAGCCTCGGGCTGCCAAAAAAAAAAAATAACAAAATTAAAAGTCAAAAGGCGGTGACAAAAAAAAAAGAGAGAAAAAGGCAATTCATCCTCGTCGACTTTAACCCTCGGCCATCCAAACACTCCCGTTTCCTCCCTCCCAATAAACACCAGAACTGTGTTGTCCAACCCTCACACACACACACGCACACGCATGCATAGTCTCGTTCAATGACTGCACATCGTTCAAGCAGTGCAAACTCTCTGCATCACAGAGTCGCGCGCCACCCGCGAACGTTAAATCTTGATGTGCCGCTTTGCAACGTGTACACACGCCACACAGAGAGAGAGACACATATACTTTGCGATAAACGAAGGGTGTCGCTTTTTGCATCCCATCCACCTCTTTTTTCTCCCTTCCTCTCTCGCACAGCCTATAGCCGCTCTATAGGTTTCTTTTTGCTCTCGCGGCCTCCGCGAGATTTCCATCTATAGTGTACTCGCGCGAGGTCGCGCCTCGCAAAATCGCTCGTGCGCATCTATAAGTCAAAGAGAGAGAGAGAGAGAGAGATGAGTCTGTAGTATGTACTAGCCTATACACCAGATATAACGCGGGCGCGTATACGCTGAAGTAGCTCGCGCTCACCCACCCACACACACACACACACGTGTGTATAGCTGTAGAGGCATCGTCGTCGTCCCATTGATTTTTCCGCGACGCGGATAGTCCATCGCTCAGCGATCCAGCAAATTCGTTTGGAATTCGCTTCGCTGGCGCGCGCATAATGCAGCTCGAAATAAGCGTCGCATGTGCAGGCCTACATGTCGTACATATAGAAGAGATAGAGAGAGAGAGAGAGAGAGAGAGAGAGAGAGAGAGCGTAAAGTGTGTGCAGCAGTTTATGCATGCGTCGCGCGGAGGCCGCGTGTGTGTGGATCGGTGCTGCAGCAGAAGCAGCAGCTGCAGCGCGACGCCCCGACGATCAATTAGCGTAGACCGGAATGTGCATACTGCACCATCCCATGTAAGATGCATTTTTATGCGTAGCTCTGCAGCTGAGGAAGGAGTGAGGAGAGTTTTTTTAGAACTGCGGGGGAGAGCGAACTGTGTGTCTGCAAGCATGCCGTCCGTCTTTGCGCGATGCGATATATATGTTTGAAATTGAATAGGGTCATTGCTCTATAAACTATTTTGTTCTCGTGCGTTTAGAATACTAAAATTGATCGATAAACAATGCGTTAAATTTACTTGCAGTTTTGTCGTTCTTATACATAAATATTATGCCGACGAGGATCTGTACTACCTACCTATATTATACCAAATCAATTTCTAAAGCTGCGATTCACTTATTTAAAAAAGGTTTAAGCTTCAAATACCTAACTCGAATGGAAGTTGACTCAAGATCAAATTTCATTTGATCGCACAGTCTATTATCTCACATTACGTTTGCATTCTAAAAAGTTTTTATTCTTTAAGTATCTTTAAACACTTTGAAAAGATTACAGCAATTTTAAACCGCTATACTGTATAATATCGCAGTAAAACTTGTACTTTAGATAAATCGATAGATTCTAAAATGAAAGAAGATAAGTTGAACTCATGAATAATCTATTGGTTGCGTGTAGGAAAATCTGTAAAAACATTTGAAAATTTAATACCAACTACTTTTTCAATCATATATTTTTGAAATAAATAGTTATTAAGTATACAGCTGCACATAAAATTATATTAATCTAGGTGTAAAATTACTTTAATTTAGGAGTTTAATTTAATGGGCATAAAATAAATTGCCACTTCGCTCACCGAATAAATATTCGACGAATCGTTATACAATGTTTTTAATCCTGCACTTGCTTCGCTTTAGTTTTATGCTTTATAAGATTGATCGCGGGTTATTGCAATGTATTGCCATTGTAGTTTAATCCTACATCAATCGTATGAGAATGAAGCATCAAACGAAAAGATTGAATTCCTCGTATAAGTAATTGAACTTTATTGCAAGAGTGTATATAGTAAGAATGAAATATGACAAGAAATGTATGGATGATTATGCATTTATGTGACTAAATTTAAATTCATTAACAATTAAATGATGATTAACTGATTTTGGATGATAAATATTAATTTTGTTTTCAATCACAAAATACAAAATTTTAAGCTTATTGGGATATTATGATAAATATGTATATTACAAAATACTTAACAATTACAAAAAAATTCTGCAAAATACGATACCCGCGCAAAAATAATTTGTATAGCCAATGTATTGCAAAGACTATCTCCAATATATGGATAATTGGATACTATTACCAATACATGTTCTGTATATGGGGAATATAGAGCCTCAGAGACTGAGCAATACTTACCCTAAATATTGGAAAACACATAAAATACACGAAAAATAACAAATTAACTAAGCTTGTAGAAAATTTTTTAAACCTTAAGGGTCGTCCATATATGGGCCATATGTTTTGATGCAAACATGTGCTAACAGATTCATATATTGGCCACAGTTTTTCAATACTTAGAGTAAGTATTGCTCAGTCTCTGTGGCTATATATTCCTCATTTATGGAACATATATTTTTAATAATATTATCCATATATTGGAGTTAGTCTTGAAATATATTGGCCATACAGTAAGTTATCGTCACTATATATAAATGTAAAAGCCCCTTTTTCTCCAAGACCACGTAATGAATTACCATAAAAAAGAGTTTCCTATAATATAAAACATGAAACTGCAGAAGTTTTTAATGGAAATGCACGACAAGTTTAAAATCGATTGTTCAAAGGCAGGTATAATCCATTCGAATCTACAGAGCATTCGCTTCCAAACCACATGCTTTTGCGTCCTGCATTAAACCATCACCATCAACTCTACTACCCCCGAAAAGAAAACCTTATCCCTCTGCTAAAACAAAAATCCTGCAGAGATAAGCATCGGTACAACTTAGGCGTCCGCAAGTACGAAAAGCCCTGCGCAGCATTGCCTGAAATAACACACACCTGCACCTCTGCAGATATCCCCTCCAATATGCATAAGCCCCAGAGCGACAAGCCGAGCGTAATAAGTATTATAAATACAGAGCGCGTGTACACAGAGAGTGAGAGAGAGGAGAGAGCGGAATAAAGCCAGAGAGTATATAGCTAGATATATCGCGGCCCCATTTCCCACGAGTCGCCGTTCGAGCTGGCTCGCTTTGACTTTGCGACGCGCCATTAAACACTGTTGCAGGCATAATCAAGGGCGACGAGATCATGGTGATAAACGGGGCGATCGTGAGCGACCTGGACATGATGTACCTGGAGAGCGTGCTGCAGGAGGAGCAGGCGCTCTGCATGATGATGCGCTCCTCGAGGACGGAGCCGCCCGATCTCAACGGCATCATGAGGGTCACGGACGACATTATCGAGAGCCTCGTCTGTCCCCCACCGCCCACCGATCCACCCGTCATCAGCGAGGAGATGATCTCGGGACTCATTGTCCCGGCGCCTGGGTGGAGTGAGTATAACTATAGACACTATATGTATGTGTGTATATATTATATGGCTGCTTGTGCACTTTTCCTTTACTTTCAATATTTTGCAAACTATTAGCAACTCGTTGGAATGTTGTCGACTAATTTTATAAATTTATGGACTCGATGGGCGGAAAGGCAGCAGTCCAGTATAGACTTTGACGACGATATATTACAATGCGAAGAATTTACGGTTCTGTAATGAAATTATACGAAAAATTCCGGGATACGTGGCGGCGATGATTTCGAATGGGATTCATCGTATTAGAGTAGTCGAACGTCGGAAGCGCAAAAATCGGATGAGAAGTAGACACCAAATTATGAAGTTCCGTGCAAAACACCCACTACCTAATCGCTAACTTTTACGCCCCTTTTCCAATAATTGCAACACGTCATTTGTCGCGTGATTTATTGTGCGATTCGTCGTAGATTGAAAACTGAACAGTTCAGAAAGCCCGATAAAATCTAATGGAATCAGCTGCGCCAATTAATATGTGTCAAGCCGCGCTCAGAGATGATGCGCCCTGGCACTCGCGCGACTGTCTCTCGATCGCCGCAGCCCCCGATCGCAGCCAAACACGCGCGTCGTAAAATTTCAGCTTCTATATATAACCATACGCGAGATCGCGGTACGTCGCGTGCGAAATTAAAAAAAAATGAGACAGAGAGAGAGAGAAAGAGCCGTTGCAATAAGGAGAGTCGAGAGAAATTGTCGATTTATATATCTGACGGAATCAATAAATGACCTCGATTCGAAAAGTCCCCCGGAGCATAACTCATTTACAGCCAATTAAATATGCTTTTTGCTTCGAAGAGCTGTCCCGCTGTCCCCCCTACCCTCCCCCTGATCCGCGGCATTCATTGCTCGCTCGCTACGTCGTCCGCGGCCGCGTCAAGGTGTGTACACCACCCCGGCTGTGCAGCTCCGATTTTTTTCTCCCTTCAGTCAGTGCGGTATAGGGAGAGAGGGAAAGAGAGAGAGCCGCCGCGCGGAGTGCATAACGATGTCGTTAGTTCGCATTTATAATGAGGACTGCGTGGGATATATATGCACACGATGCGCACATATGTAGGTCGTGTGTGCGTCTACGTCGTCGCGTCGAGTCATGCAGACAGAGCGATAGAGACACAGAGAGAGAGAGAGAGAGAGAGAGACGCTGACGCAGGCGCCGTCTGCACATGTATACCCGCTTCTTTCTCTCTTGGTGTGCGCTCGCGCGCGATAGTTCGATATAATAGACGCGAAGGGAGTAAATAAGTTTTCAGCTCGCGGCCTCGCGCCAACTCCTTGTAACGCGCGCTGCTTTTTCGCTCGTGGGATTTCACGCGTTTGATGGAGCCTCGCGCGCCTAACGCTACTCCGTTTCTTCCCTTCATTTTTTGTATTCTCTTGTCACGGATCTCGTACCCGGGGATTTGCTGCCGTGGCTGTTGCTGCGCTTTGATGTTTCGCACCAATCTCGATTCAGTCTGCGCTGGCAGCTCTTTTTTTTTTTCCTTTCGCTGTGCGCTGCAGTCGTGTTTATATACGTATATAATTATGCAGGTTGGCGTGTCTACGTCTGAATGGGTAGAACTCGCGCGACGAAAATCAAAAACAAAAATAGCGGAATGAGCATAAATGGGAGAGAAAATATTAATGTGGCGCGCAATATTTCCGACTGCCTTATTCTTGTACGCGGATGCGGAAGATGCATGGGTTTGGATTCGCGCGTCCTGCTTATATCGTCAAACGGATTATTTTGGAATTTTTTTTTTTTAATCTTTTGTGTGCCGTCGCGGCGAAAGATAAAGATTTGTTTTTGAATTTGTTGTTTTGAAATTTGCGAAAGATTTTTTTCAAAGGATATACAGTGAGTTGGTTTCCGAGTAATTTTTTAAAGATTTTATTAATAATTTGAATATATGTATTTGTAAATTTCCGGTTCTTTTTAGAGCGAAAGGGGTAAACAAGATTGTGTTATATATTTAATTAGCATAAAAAACGGGTTTGCGGTAAAAAAAAATATTACTGCATTGCGGATATCTGCATACTGGAGGTGCCATTTGAATTTGTTAATTATTCGAAGAATTCTAAATATTTTTCTATTTAGTAGGCATAACCTTTATAAAAATCGCAACTAAAAATAGAGATATGTATGCGATTGCCATTTAAAAAATTTGGTATGATGCATGAGTCGACCCTTATTTTAAACGCATTATCTCGATTTTAGTTTGATAACAAATTAAAACAAAAAAGCTACTGCACTTTACCGTAAAATAACTATGACTCGAAAGTTAATAAAAAGTAGTAGGTGTACAAGGTAACTAAATTCTCTTTCATATAAATTATAAAAATTTCGCAACGTAATCAAGCTTACACTCAACACCGAATTTCATTATGCTACAAATTCAAGTGTATATTTTTATTACACTCTTCAAATAAAAACCGCATGTTATATGAAAGCCATCATATATATCTATACATGTATGTATAAATAAACTTGTAAATTTTTGCACAATATTCAAATTTTACATTTTGCGTGCAAATTTTCGTACTACATGTACACATTTCAACGAAATACTAAAAATGCTCACGAATCCCCGGTTCAATTCCGCATTGATATAATTTCGCGAATAAAAAAAAAGAATAATAACGCAAAGCTAAGACCCTGATCAGGATCTTTATCCGGACAATAGAATATTCAAAGTATGTACCAAACATAGCATTTGCTCTCTAATTTATTGTTGGTAATATCGCGTTCGCAGGCAAGGAAGTTATATCGGATACCCTGGGCACACACATGGACGGCAGTAAGCAGGCGTCGCGCACCAACTCGTTCGAGATCGAGAATCTGTTGAAGACCGCGGAACAGGTGACGGGAATTTGCCGCTCGCCTGTGGAGACGCGCAAATCAAGCCCCACGGGCAGCGTGCTCAGCTCGCACTCGCAGGTGCTCACGCCCAGCAGGCAGCTCACCGATGCCGAGAAGCTGACCAAAGTGATTTTGGAACTGATTGAGACTGAACGAACATACGTAAAGGTGAGAGACGATGCTTCGTGTACACTCTTATTCTAGCGTTTCAATAGGGGATTCGTCATCAGGATTATGACGTATCAATCTTTAATATGTGTATAGTTAATGAGTTTTATTTGAAAGAAGACGTAGGAAACAGTTTTTTATATTCGCAGGGACGTTGGCCTTTTTGATTTTCGTGACATATAAAATGTGCAACCATAGGGCTTAAGCAAGCTTCATTAAAATTTCTTAACTTTTTCGTCAGTTAAAAGGGTCGATGTTTTTTAAAATAATATTTTTTGTGCTCTACACAACGGGATTGTATAATTTTTATATGTTCTCTTTTTATAATCAAAACTACTCGAGTTTCTTCTTTCCTACAATATAGATTTCCATACTAAAAATAATATTTTAGTTATTATAAAGTATAGTAAATTTTCAGTACAGCATTTTTTACTATACGTACGTAATTCTTGTCTTCAAAGCAATTACATCAATTACTGCGTATTTTTAGATATTTTATGAATTATATTTTTGGCTTATTCTAACCGTATCATAATTATCAATAATAAATAAAATTTATAGAATGTTACTTAATGATTTCGTTGGAAAAGCAAAACTGTACTATTACATAAATATGACTTAAAGTACTGAAACACAAATAAAGCGAAAGAAAAAGTGCTTGATCCGCTTATCGCTGGAAAAATTGAGAACGTACCTACTACCTACAAAGAGAAATTAAACACATATTGATACATTTAGTGGCATAAATTTATAATATTAAAAAATAGGTAGTTTACAAAATAAATTGCTTCTAGATTTTAAAAAATTCATGCTACTTTTTATAGACGAGCAACTCATGAACCATCAAAAATAACGATCCGTGTAGTTAGAAAAATTATTAAAAATTATGAAAAAAAAATTTTTAATTATTTTTTCAAGTCAAAGAATATAGTAAATTCTTAAATCAAAAAATGCTTGACATATTTTGATATTATATAAATACAAAAACTAACTTCTATTATATTTGTTTTGAACATTTTTATACGTCTAATATTTTTCAAAGTTCTATAAATATAGTATAGCTCATAGTTCTTGTATATATTCGGTATAATAATACATTACACTTTTATAAAAAAAAATAGGAAAAATAAAAAGAAAGAAAATATTCTTGAAATAAATAAAAAGGTTTCGCGTTCAAAGTAACGATAAGTGTTTATATGTTTTATTTAAGTTTGCTGTGAAATTTTTTTCATAATATATAAAAAGTTAGTTTATGGGTCATAAAAAACCGTATTCTTATTATAAAAAAAAACTATTCTAAATTTAAACTTCTAAGTCCTTTAGAAAGTCATTGTTAAGTACTAATATTTAATACATGTACAAAAAACAATAATTAAAATGTAATTTTAATATGAATTTATATTTTGAATTTTAGAATTTAAACAATTTATTGGAAAACTATCTGGAACCCTTGAAGCGCGAGACATTCCTGTCGAACGCCGAGATAAATGCCTTATTTGGCAATATCCAGGAAATTGTGGCATTCCAGCGACAATTTTTGCAAAATCTCGATCACGCACTCGAAATAGAGGCGAACTTTAACAACTTCGACCATCCGAGTCAATTTAAGGTAAAAAAATTTAGATATTAATCGGTAAAAAAATTATTAATATATAGCCAAAAATTCCACTTGTTAATTAATGCTAATATTTGTTTACTATTTAAATTTTATAGGATGTCCTGTTTTCCATTGGAAATGCCTTCTTATGTTATGTAAACCACTTCAAGCTCTACAGCTCGTTCTGCGCTAGTCATTCGAAGGCCCAAAAAGTCTTACATCCGAGTACGTTGATAAAGATATTACGTCATACTTGTTACGTAACAATTTTTAAGCGTCTAATTCCTGTGTAAAAAAAAGATAATATATGCACTTTAATTCATGGAATTATTCGCTGAATATCGAGAAAATTTCTAGTGAAAAATATATTAATTAATTATTAAATAATATAATTTTATAATAATAAATAATAATTAATATATTTTATTCAATGTCAATACTGCTTTATTATTCAAATATCGTTTGATTTAATACTCTTTAAAATCACTGCAGACGAAGGAAATCAAGCACTGCAAGAGTTTCTACAAGCGCGAAATCCACGACAGCAGCATTCGTCGACTTTGGAGTCGTACTTGATTAAACCAATTCAAAGAATATTAAAGTATCCATTACTGCTACAGCAGTTGCGCAACCTTACAGATGAAAGAAGCGAGGAACATCAACATTTAATAGGTCCGTAAAATACTTGAGATATATCTTAATTATTTTTAACGATCGTACGGAGCAAACGGGACTCTCTCAACTGAAGTTATGCATGCCCAGCGCCGTGAGCATAAGCTAGGTTGGCCGAGCGGTCTAAGGCGCCAGATTTAAGCTCTGGTTCCCGTCTGGGAGCGTGGGTTCGAACCCCACACCTAGCAACAATTTTTTTTTCTTTTTTTTTCATATATAAATATATGTTAACTATACGTTCTGACGTATATTTTTTACTTTTTTTTTTATTTCTGAATGTTTTTGTATTTTAATTAACAGAGGCTCTAAAGGGTATGGAGAAAGTGGCTGAGCACATTAATGAAATGCAGAGAATTCATGAGGAGTATGGAGCAATATTCGATCACTTATTCCGACAGCATCAAAAATCTTGCAAGCAGGTGAATATTAGCGTGAATTTGATTGTTTTTTCTTGCTTGTATAAATAGTAAATGTAATTAATAATTGTAGAAAAAATTAAGAACTAAGTTAAATAAGACTTATTTTGTATGTTGCTAATTAAAGTATCACATTATTTAAAAAAAATATTATTTTATTTTAGCCAATTGATCTAAGTCCTGGTGATTTACTCTATTACGGCGGCGTCGAATGGCTGAACATCTCAGATTTCTTAGGAAAAATCAAAAAAGGATTAGAATTACACGCCATGTGCTTTGTCTTCAAGTCGGCTGTGGTATTCCTATGCAAGGAGAAACTAAGGCAAAAGAAAAAGCTTATGGTAGGTCTAAACATTAAAAAGATTAAGTACATAAAAAAAAAAATTGAAAAGTTCAAGAATTTAGTGCAATTCCAAAAATTAACATATACCTATAAAATATTTTTTGATTATACCTTTATAATTTTTTTTCTTTCACATTAATTTAAAATTTTAATAAAAGATGTATAACGATTGACATACATTTAAATAATAAAAATTTTCATCTTAATAAATCACGATTTATATTATTTTAAGATAATGAAACTTTTGGAATCAGATGCTAATTGAAATAAATTAAAATGAACAATTATTATACGTAGATAAAGTTTTATAATTTTTCATAAACGTCTCAAGCAACATTGTTTAACTAACGAATATTCGGCTTTCAGGGCGGTTCATCGAAAGCGAACCAATCCAAAACAAACGCTGGCGACGTAGAAATAATTCGTTACCAAGTGCTGATCCCGGTGACGGAGGTGCAGGTGCGATCGAGCTCAGCCAAAGATATGGAGTCGCACTTCCTTTGGGAGCTCATCCACCTGCGCAGTCAGCTGCAACGCCGTTCCGAAAAAGTCTACGTACTATCGAACAGTACCAGTGAATTCCGCAACTCCTTCCTCAAGACTATCCGGCAGATCATCAGAGAATCAGTGCGCAACATGAGCATACCATCGACCAGGTACAACAATTTTTCTTATTTCGTTACCTTCATTTGATTCGGAAGTATCAATGGATATTTTTAGTAATTAAATTTTAGGTAATTTTGTGATAGAAATCATAATTTGCATTTCAACATTATTGCGAACCAAAAATAAAAAGATTCAATCCAGCAAATATAGTGAAATAATGCGGGAACAATTTAAATTATGAATATTTTTCTCACGAGTAAACACTCGCCAAGTAGAGATTATCGCTCAGATTTATATTCTGCGCGTGTCGAATATGTAAATATACCACATATGATACGGAGAGGGGAAAGGAAAAGACTGAACCGTATCTAGTACACACTAGCATATCGTGACCTACCTTATCGACATTGATTCATAGATGATGTAATACACTATTTTAAATTAATTGCCGTGGTAATGATCATCATAAAAGATTTAATACCAATATTATGAGTTTCAGAGAAATTAATGACAGAGTATAAGATTATTGTAAATAAATAAATTTCTTAGAAATATAAACAATCAAAGAAGCATCACAATTACCGGTATTAGATTACTATCTTAATTCACAATAAATTACATTTCATTCGGTATCAAACTTATTTTAAGATTTAAAGCAGTTGAGGTATTTAAATAAACTTATCTTGCTGTACATTATTCGATAAAAAATACTTATGTTAAAAGAGTTTGACTTATATTAATATAAATATTGTTCAAAACTATAGTTGAAATTCAGATAAGCCGTATAAATTTATTGTTAGCATTGCTAAATCATTTAGAATGCTAATATGATTTAAATTGAGTAATATAAATATGCTTGTTTACATGTATCAAGTAGATTGAGTCATATATGATCAGACAATTGCATTAAAATAAATTAGTCATTTACTCATAATTTAAAAAAATTGAAAATTAAAAGTTTTTGGACCTATTTTCAGTTAGTTCAGTATATTTTTGAACGGGTGTATGCAGTACAAAGTGATATTAATATAGAAATCGTAATAATTAAGTAATAAAATTGATTTTTTATCTTTAAACGTATCTTTAACTTGAGTACTTGATAGTGTAGAATGATTTTTGTTCTATATTTATTTTAATTAAAATTAAATGTCAGTAGTACAGTATACTTATTTCTAATAATAGATTTCTAGGTCACCTAAATTGAAAGCGAAGTTATTAAGCAGATGAAGTTATGAGAAAGTTCTATTTATACTTCAGTTTCAATATTTACTACATGTTTGTATTTACTTACAAATTATATTTACTTGATATTTCGATGACTTATCATGTCGTAAATTATTTCTATAAAAATGTACAAAAGATTTAACTATGTTAAGAGAATGTTAAAAGACTGCGTCCTTCTAAAAATAAACAAGTAAAAGATTAATATATAAGTATACTTATATAGTATACACATTTTTCACATCATCTCCGCGGGATACCGACATCGGCTGCGGTCATTTACCTTGTAAAAAGCTAACAAAACCACTGGCAATACTCAACTGCTCTCAGCATAAGTATCGCATCGACCTCACAAGTGACGGAAACAAAATTCTCTGTCCCCGTTTGCACAACAGGTCGCAGGCTCTCGGTGCTCACCATCCGATGACAATCTCGCCACGGATGACAACGAGCCACGGGGAGAAGTCGCAGAACGGGAGCCAGGGCCACCCGGTGGCCGCTGTACCTCCGACCCCGCCGAATCTGCCGACGGGCACACTCTCGAAGAAGACGCTGAAGCAGCAGATGCTGGCCAACTCGCATCACGCCTCGCGGCGCAAGTACTCCCACTCGAAGCAGTCGGTGGATCGCGAGAGCTCCGAGGACAAGGACACCGACGAGCAGAACATGCAACTCCACCACCAGCACCAGCAACACCACCAGCAGCTGCAGCAGATCATACAGCATCAGCAGCATCATCAGGCACAACACCAACAGACCTTCCGCACAAGGAGCAAAACGATCAGCGACAGCTCTGGTGAGGAACGCGGCTATTCTATTTTCTTCTTCTTTTTTGTCACATGTAACTGTTACTTTTTTTTTTACCCGTTCTTTATGTCATGGGAGATTGAAAAAATTAAGCTTACCGTTCGCACGCGGATGTGCAGTGCTTGAATCAATAATGATTTTTTCAATCTATTTCTTTTCATTGTGCCTTTGAAGGATTCAGAAACACTATGCGTTGTTGGAAGAAATATGTGGCTTTATACGTGTGGGAAAAAATGGTTTTCGTTGTCGCTTCAGTGTTTGTGTACTCAGCAATTCTTTTGATGTACTTTATACACTTTGTGTATCTATTTAATTCAATGGTCGCTATTTGCGTAAACTGAATTAATCTTTAAGCTACGTCCATGTTGAGGTGGCGTACGATAAATGTGCTGGCTAATAAATGTATTTAAATGTTAATATATGAAACGTTATTTTACGAAATGAATCTTGCCGATTTATACGTAGAAAAACAGATTATTTTATTTCAAGATGTGATCGAAATTTTAGTCAATTCATCTAATTTAGAAATGTGATCACAAAAATACCAGAATCCAATTCAGATTCTTGTTTATCTTTCACATTTTTACTCACAATCGTTTAATTGAGCAAGATTAGTCATCGGTAATAACACCTGCAGGAAAATCTATAATTCGATTGTCAACATTGCGTAGATAAACTTCTCACAATTTCTTATATATAATTCTGATGCGTAAAATTAATACTTTTGACATGATCTTTCCTTGAAAAATTTAGCTTTATCAATTAATTTGTTGCATCATTGCAACGTTTTTTCTTTATCACGGTAATCAAAAGATGAAACTGAAAAATGAGTTGGTATCTGGCCTGCTCTAATGTTATAACAAAATTATACTAATTTACCAGCAAGATTTATCGTTCTCTCAATACTTGATTGCATGCTGACATATTTGACTTTCAAAACAATTTGATAATTCAAAATTTTACTTCTTGTATCGATGAAAAAATGACGATAAAAAGTTGTGTAAGAAAATCCTCGTAAACGAAAAATTCGAAAGCCAAGTGCATTGGGAAACAATGTGCCTGTTTAAATAGAAAATTTTTTTCACATAGAAGAAAAAATCAAAGAATTCACTATATTGCGATCACTATTTATAACGCATTCGGTAAAAAAAAAAAGAAATCGTTCTCTAAAACTGTATTGCCAGAAAAGAAATCTAAAAACAAAAAAATTTTCTATATTTATAGGGGAAGTAAAGGTTGAAATGGACTCCGGCACAAAGTCGGAAGGTGAAGAGGACTCGCAAGCCTTTTTAGGCGAGAAAAAGACGAGTCTGGGTCGCACGCCTAACCACTTAACCTTGAGCACTACCTCAACGATTTCCGCCGGCAGTACCGGAAGTCAAGCGAAACTGATACAGTCCTCTCATCATCCAGAACATTATCAACCGGCTGCTATTAAAGAGCTTGGTACGTTTATTAGAATGAGCTGCAGAACATAATGTAGACAATCACATTCGAACTTCGCGATTCCATATGCTTCAATCTCAAAGATAAGACACGATTAAACATACTGAACAGTCACCGCAAGCATAATCTCGGGAAACTCAAACTGGCTTGATATATTTACATTAGAAATTGATAGAAACCTATTCGGACACGCGGTAGAATATCGTATACGTTCATTCGGGATGCATTATTCACAACAGTACAAATAACATACACTTTTCAAAGTGTATTTTTCAGAAATATTTGAGCTACATCGTATGATATTTTTACACTGCATACTTCATGATCGTTTAATAAAATTTTTTTCAAGCATCTAAACAGATTACAAAACGTTGTAGATTTCAAGGGCCGTATCCCCCTAATAACGATATGCATCAAATAGATATACAAAATGAGTAATTACACCGATAACAGACTTTTATCGCTGGTAGCAAAAGAGTCGAATAATCAATTTACGCTCACAATTAATTAGACACGTAGACACGTGCCGATTATATTAGTTCACATACGTTTTCTCAGTAAGAGAACACTTGAACCAACTAATTGCAGCTTAATTAAGACCATAACAATTTAGAACGCATCGTCATCAAACAAGTAGTGTCGCCTCAATACACATGTTTTCTATCCACAACACGAGTGTTCGAATCATATAATAATTAGCATTCGCACAGCATATTGTTAGCACCGATTCACCTATAATGACGTTGTCGATTTTGTCTGTTTCTCCGTTTACGCAGGTTCGCCGGTGTGGAAGCCGCGCGAGCTACCGTCGCTGGGCGAGGCCACCACGTTGCCGCGCAAGGGCAAGGCTTCGGCCGCCGAGTTCGCGGACATGAGCTCGAAGCACAGCGCCTCCCGCAAGTCCCTCGTAGAGATCAACAATCACGTTTAAGTTAACACACACTCTCATTGTTTACATTGCTATAAAAAAAAAAAAAAAAAAAAAAAAACCAACCAGTAGTCGAGATACCAAAACAACAACGGCAGGAAAAAGAAAATGCGAACGAACTTGACGATACAAAAAACAAAAGTATGCGAGAGAGGGATGAGATGAGCGAACAATCGTACAGATTAAATTGTAGCGATTGTACACTTTAAAAGAAAAGAGTGTGTACCCTCATTGAAGGAGGAGTGAGAGTAAGAGAAAGAAAGAGAAAGAGAGAGAGAGAGGTAAGCAGCAATTAACTTATTCGAAGATACTGTGTAACGATTAAGATTTAAAAAAAAAATGAAAAAAAAAAACAAAACAAAAAATACAATAGCACGGTTGCTGTCCGTGCTAAACGATGCCGCGCGCTTTGAATGCTCCTCGCGCTGAACTCGGAATTTCGAGTTTTCATTATAGCAGTTTTTAAAACGAAAAGAAGTAACAAAGAAATCAAGAATGTCGCGCGTAATTATTAAGCGTGACATCTCCCCTTATATATTCTCATTCCATATAAGCCGTGGTACGTGAAACAAAAAAAATATATATAAAGGAACAAAAAAAAAGATAAAAAAAAGCACTACACACACAAAACAGGTAATTGATACAACGACGATACGACTGTACAAAAGAAAGGGAAATAAAAAGAAAGAAAAAAAACTGAACTCGAGAAATGACGGGTTCGCCGAGAGGAATCGGCGGAGACGATCGTATATATACTTATATACTTCGTCATCGAGAGCGAAGTGTTGCACGTTGCTCGAAGATTCTCGAAGGTTTCGTTCCAGAGATCTCTTTTATCCTCGAAAATAATGAAAAAAAATATATATATATAAAATAAAATAAATAATGGACTATAGTGCGCGTTTCTTGCCGATCATAAATATATAGTATTTGAATGCACGAAGTAAGATGAATAATTTTCACTCACTGCGTTATTGTTATTAAAGTAAGTAAATGATAAAGATAAAAAAGAAAGACTTGTAGGAAAACGGTGAACGTTTTAACGATATCGTTGACCTTTCAAAGTAGTTTTTATCGTTTTGAAAGAGAGTAAAAAAGAAGAGAACTTCACTCGCTTTGTCACTCAGGTCACCTTTATGTTTTCTCGCACCCAACATTCCTTCACGCTTACGTTTTTATACTTTTTAAGAAGAATGGTGCCAATTAATGAACGAGGGACTGAGATAAATCGTTTTTTACCCGTGTCGAAACCTCCCCCCCCCCTTCCCCCACGTTTTTTGAGAGGATGCGATCATCCTTTTACTCGAATTCTGAATGCACACCGGAATCTCATGATAATATACAATCTTTGGTGGTACAACCGTTTTTTCGTCAGTCGTTATAAGAATTTTTATACAGGGTGTATTTCTATGATAAGAAAGAGATTTTGCGTGCTTTAGACGCTTCAAAGTATACGAGTTTGCTTCGTTTCTATAATGAAAATAATAAGTACATTAGTTAACCGATGTCGACAAAGTAAAAAGGAATTGGGTTTTTCGAAGAAATTTTACGCTACTTATTGTTTACAGATGATGCACACACATACACTGAGCATTACTTCGTTATTTCGTGGATTTTTTGACATTGCATTCTAAATTTTTTGGGTGAAAGATGCGTGATTAGTCATCCAACAATTGAAAAAAAATTCTTATACTAAAACCGTGGAAGATTAGCTGGAAGTACGGGTTCAAAATTTTAATTTCACACTTTAATTCACTCCAAAAAAATTAAGAGTGTTTATGAAAATGCGACAAACGAATTAACACAAGCAATATATAATTTTTAATCTTTAGAAAATGGATTATATCAGCAAATTTAGACTAAAATAGCAATGACTTTATTCATAATTACGGTTAAGAAGAAATAAATTATATATAGTTAAAAAAAGTTAAATTCAATCTCAAAAGTAAAGGAAATGCGAAAGGTTTTAAAGAAAACCCAATCACCAAAATCGAAGCGCTCTCGTATCACAAAAGCCAACATCTTACAGCCTCTTTTTCTGCTTGGATACGTTTATATACTTTTTACCATGACTTTAACATTCGTCGTAAGTATCGTTGTATTTCTCCAGGATTTAAAAAATAACCGATCGATTATTGAAAAAAAGACACTTTACACGAGCACACCGATCGCAAATGGTCCTTTAGCGCAGACAGCAACACGAGGAAAAAAATTAATCAACTCTGTATATAATGTAATAACGATAATGAATTTAAAAAAAAAATAAACTTAACCACAAGTGATTGGGTAAACGGAATCGAGAATTACTGAGAATTAAAAAAAAAATATTAAGAATATAAAATTAATTAAACGACGACGAGTAAACGAGTAAGATATTATTATATAAATGATATATTACAGAGATAAGTACGTAATGCTAGCGATTAAAATCAATTAAAATACCCAAGCGCACGGAAGGCGGGCAGTGCCGCCATTACGCGGCCGACCGCTCCGCAACAAAATGGCGTGGAGCGTATATAGCTAACTTCGAATGGAGCGTGTAAACGCGCGAGGAATCGAAAATATTATATACCCACGGAATACGTAGCCGTGCGCAAGGGCCTCCGTGAGTCTGTGCGGTCGACCATCCGATCGCGCGGCTCTCCGTTAAAATTGAGCGAGCAAACCGCTCGCGACAACTTACCGCTCGACGCCTCGATTTTTGAAAATTACGAATTTCAATGCCGTACCAATCGCACCGAGCGCGAGTGTCTGAGAATATGCATGGAATTTTATTTTTAACATTGCTTATTGTATAAACGAGCTGAGACACTCGCGCTCGAGTCGTGGGAGTGACGTAAAAGTCAAGATTCAAGAATCGAGGCAGCGAACGAGATCCTAATTAGGAATGTGTTGGCCCGAATCTAGTCAAAAATAATGAAAGTGAGAGAGCGAGAGAGAGAGAGAGAGAGAGAGAGAGAATGTATGTGTTAGAAAAAAAGCGATTATTGAGATGGTGAGTCAAATGAAACAAAGTCTACTAATGCGCTGGAGAGGCTGATATATAAATGGAATAATTCGATATTATGCAACATTGTTAATGGATAATTAACGGTTACGAAACTAACGACGATATCGAGGGGGTTATAAAATTTGTGTAAATTAGACGAGAGAAAGTATCCAAATAGATGATGATTACCTACAACCAAAAAATATATTATATATAACTATACATATATAAATATAAATGAATAAAACAAATATATATATACATACTCAAAGTAACGATGTTATAATTAGCGTTTTACGCACGGCATTGCACAACACAAGTACGAAAAGCGAGTCGATCGCATCGAGATTGCTTGAAATACCGATGGCCGATGAGAGAGAAAAAAATCTTCGATTTTCGAACGGTTTCTTTTGAAAATTTGTAGTACTGACTGATGTGTGAGAAGGTTTTGTCGAAGCGTCTGATTTTATTTTTATAGTGTATTAAGAAACAAAAGTATTGATTGAAAATCAGTATTGTTACGAATAAATAGATACATATATTTATATTTTTATTAAGATTATCTTGTGTCATTAAAGTAGACTATTTTATGTTGTTTGAAATTCTAGGAATAATTACCTAAGTAAGAAACTATTATTTTTAGAAAATTTAATGTTATGATATTCTAGCGTAAATTTATTTTAGATAAACGTTGGAACATAGTTATTCGTAAAGTACTACTATAGAAAATTGTATACTAGTTGTTAAAATTGCTATGTTAATATTTAATACTAGAATTTCCTTGAGGGCACCGAAAAGAAATAGCAAGTTTCGGTTCGACAGAACGTTGATCTCAATTAACAGTTTGGCAGTTAAACAAAAAAAAAACTTCGTCACGACAATCACGATTGAATTTTGGTCGGAAGTAGCAAAGAAACTAGATAATAAACTGTGTAGCATTTCGACAATTGTAGGCTTAAAAAGAAAACGACAAAACCCTTATTAAAAGTAATTCAGTATAAGAAGTTCAAGCCCTGTATTTTCAATCACTGGACGCGATCGACATCGTTTTGTAGTTTATCAAAAAATGACGCAAGCTCACTTAATGCTCACGCAAATCGAACGATAACCATGAAATTACAGAAATAATGAGATGAAAATGCTAGAATGCCGTGCGTAAGTGAGAATACACAGGAAATACATTAACGAGTCTTGTAAGGTTTGAAGAAGTAAGGCGAGCATCGACGGACGCAAAGAAGCTGAGAAAAAGTTTTTAAAATTCACTTGCGAATGAATTTCCAAGCCAAAAGAAAAAAAAACAAAGTATTTATAACGCACGAGAACTTGATTGATGCAATGTTATTATTACAGACGGGAAAAATAGAATTTTTAAATTAATATATATTACATATATCAACTAGTTGAGATTATTCGAGAATAAAATAAAATCTAATTCAGTCCTGCTTCTTTGAATAGTGCTCACACTCGTTTATGTTGAAGGAATGAAAGAAAGAAAACAAACTGTTCATGAAGTGCTTAGAAGCGCTGCTCGAGGGGAAGAAATCAGAGCGACAGCTCGTTGGCAAAACGCCGACTATTTCATTATTGTACAAACAATAGTTGTAGGTAAACGAACTGTTATACGAGTGTCTATTTAAACATATACTTTATTGTCGTTACAACAATTAAAAAATAGTTTATGTCGAATACAACAATACACAAATAGTACATTTTGTCACGCGGCCGCTGTGCTTTCTTCCCTTCGAGCGCGACGAAATAATAATCAAGATGTCGAATTTCTTTGTAGTTCTTAACGCGAGTTAACAAATTCCTTTCAGTGCGAAACTACGTTACATTTGTGATGATTTTAACGATAAAGGAAAAGAAGAAATTTACAATAAATATGTTATAAATTAGAAATTTTAAACGACTATTTTGTGCTGAACAAAAATAAAAGTAAAGTAAAATACCAAACGCAGAGTTTATTCGATATTCTAAGGTGAAAGTGCATAAATTTATTCCAATATTTAATGAAATAAAATGAAATAAAATCCTGCCGTGATCGAAGCGAGGCACGTACCTAAGTATCTATTATAATATGTACATTAATCACGTAAATGGTGCAAGGTGAAGAAAAAATATTTAAAACAAATAAAATAAAAGTAAAATAATTAAAAAAGTAAAAAAACGCTCCAAAATGCAATTTCCTCGACTGGCACCCGGAGCGAAACTCTTAAAGAGATTTCCAAGAAAAAAAAAAGAGAGAGAAAAGAAAACCGGATACGAGACATTATATCGAAGCGAACGTGTTTCGATTTCATGCAGCATCGGCTCGAGCTCGCTGGTGCTTTTCAAATTTTTACAGGCTCCACACGCGCAGAATTCACTATTACGTCACACGTTGCGAGAACAGAAATAAATAAATATAAAACAAAAAAAATTAAAATAAAAATAAAATAAAATACGCTCCACTTCTCGAGAGCCTGTCAAATTTACTCGCACGAATTTATCGCGCTTCGTTGTACACTCGATCATCATCGACCGAACGGCTATGGAAGATTAAGTGGGAAGAAAATGGTATCATCGTAAACAAAGGTCGGTACATATACAACACCTGGGAATGGTCTGGCGAACGGAGAGAAGAGAGGCAAGAAAAGTACAGAGAGACACGAGCTTGACAGGGCTCGAGCGACCGAGCGGAAATGAGTGTAATATGTACGTGAGTGTGCATGCATCTGTGTGAGAGAATCTGTGGGACTTACGATGAGGAAAGAGAAAGAGAGAGAGAAAGAGAGCTGCGAATGAAAATATGTGGATAGAAGGCCGTTAGTGCGTAAAATGTGGTGTTTAGGTGAGTTATAAGACAGAAAAATCTTAACTATACGTGAACACAAACGAGTAAGAGTGAGTTTTAGGTGAAAAGCTGTGTGTACTCGATTTAAAAAAAAAAAAGAAATAAATAAATAGATAAAACAAGTGCGAGAGAGGGGAATGATTCGATGTTAAGCAAGTATACTTACTCATTAAGTCATCGGTTAAGACTTGACAGCGAAAAGTTAATTAATGAAGTAAAAAGAAAACGGAAGAAGAAAACACATTCACCACCTAAGAATACACCTACTTATATTAAAGAATAAAAGAAAAAAAATAAACAAGAATAGGCAACATGCAGGTATAACGTAAACGATTATAAGAGAGTGAGGACCTTATGTTGCTCGAAGTAACTCATTGCATTTGTCTATCTGTATAAATTTTATTGTATAAATTCTGTACGGTGGCGCGCCCCGACGCCTGCGAGCGATCGCTCGGGTCTTCTTATCGTATCAATCAAAAAAAAAAAAAGAAAAAAAAAGCAAACCAAAGAAACACACGCGCACACGCAGACACATACATACACATATACAAACACGTGACACGAGACACGAGTCGGATAACGAGATAGAAAGATTCGAGACGTATTATATTATTTACGAAGGCGAGAACGTGAATGGGAAAATGCGGCAATGGAGGGGGGGGGGGATAGAGAGAGAGCGAGAGCGGAGAGAAATATAAAATTATAATCGAGAACGCATCGCACGTCTCGGCGGCAGGCGCCGGATAAAAAAAAATAGTTGGCCTAGTACCGAGTTTCATGTTTTTCTCGCCCCGAAGTTGTATAAGCGATTTATTGAATTATATTGACGTCGAATTATTGACATTCTTCGATAGACAAATTTTATTGAATAACGAGGATAAGAGGAAAAAAATAAATAAAATAAAGTAAAGTAAAATAAAAAATTTTAAAAAAATCCAAAGTCTTTATCGCTACCGTTGAGAGAGTATGTGCTGTGTGTAGAGAAAGAGAGAGAGAGAGAGAGAGATGGACGGATTATCGCTAAAGCGAAAATTCAAAAAAATCGAAATGATAAAAGAATGGAAGAGAAGAAGAAGAAACTATAAAAGATCGTGTTTTTTTTAGGAGGTGAGAATCAATTGCAATTCGGTTGTGCTTAAGGCGCGCGCGAGCGCTGATCGAGATTATAACAAACGATAGTCTGGGAAAAACTGTAATGAATTTGATTTCCCTATAAGTATGCGGTGTGTGGATCGACGGAAGTAGGAATGAAGGTAGAGAGATAAAGCTGGAAAAAAACAACGCAAACGACGAAGACAGGGTTAGGGGCGGAGATTCGGAAATTGCGAAAAAAGAACGCTGATTAACGAATGAAAGCAGATATATACGCGGCGATAGCGAGCAATGCAAGTAACGAGTCTTTCTAGAATCTCTTCCTTTGATTTTTTTCGTAAGTTTTTTCTTGACTAAGTAAGGGAATAAAAAAATAAAAGGGTTTTACGAAGTCGAAAAACCGAGATGAATCCTATATAATATAATTCACGATTATATATAAATATTATATACATAAAAGGAAGAAAAAAAAAAAGAACAAAAGAAGCGTGTAATTTTTGCGTTTTACTTATGTGTAACAAATCTCAGTAGTCGAAACTCTGCCGAGTCTGTCATTACAATTATGATTATTATTGCAAACAATTATTACGCTGTATTTATTGTTATTGCTCCTCGGTTAGGTGGAGACGTCTGAGTGGGGGATCCATTTGTACAATCATTGCGTCATTAAAATATGATTATTAATTATTGCGATGTGAACTTGTTTTATTTACCCACCCACTGTCCACTATCACTATATATCCTTGGATTATTATTTTAACAATTTAGTAATCTACAGTATTAGTTTTTTTATTTATTTTTTTTTCCGTAAAATGTACTTCATGATTTTAGAGGGTAAAAATTGAGCTGAAATCTCTTGTGAATGTTAAAATATTTCATCTTTATAATTCTAGAAAAATGTTATATTATTATTAGAAAGTCTATATTAAGTTGAAATTGAGATTTTTATTGCGTGTCAGATTTTTTAACAATAAGAACTCATTTAAGTTATAAATAGATATTACTGTTATATAATATAATTTACTAAAATAAACAATTTCTCCTAAAATTTATTAAAATTTATACATCATTTTTTTATTTAATTAGTATTTTTAAAACTTTGTAGTAATATTGTTTTTTAAATAATATGAACTCCCATAATGCTATAATTATATTTTTTATATTAGTGCCTATTTATACTTCATAAGAAATTCGTATATAAAATAAAGAAAATTAATTTTATTAATAAACATTAGGTGGTAGAGCGTGCCTCCATAGGGTAATATGGATCCATAATAATGGATCATAATAATTCTTTTTCGTAAAGAACGCTTTTTTCCACTTGAAACTTGGATAAATGAGTTAAACTTTTCTTTCCTTAATTTAATTTGTTGACAAAAAATATAAAAATTTATGGTAGATAATAATCAAGGTATAGAATAAAGTCAGTAAAATATTTATTACATTTTTTTTAAAGAATTTTTTTGACCATATTATTTTAGTTTTTTCTGTTGATACACGTTCTTAAATTTGAATAGAACCAAAGAAACTAACACAATTAATTCCTTTTTTAGAAGAGAGACATTCAGTTGCAGATAAATGTCTAGACTTATGTTTCGATGTCAATGATATGGATTGTGAAAATATAAAGCGCCAATGACCACATACAACTCGGTCTACATTGCGATATACGTAAACGAAAGTTAAGAGTCCCTAAGAAATTGATCGCAAGGCACCACCTGCGTGATAAGCCTCGTCCACCTGCACGATAAGAGCATTTCTCGGCGCTTACAATTTTGACCGATTCATTCAGTATGATGTAGAGTGCCGATCTTAATGTTCTACGGGTTTAATTTCGAACGAATTTTAAAATGCGAATTCCTGTTGAAAAACGAACAGATCGAAATTAATAAAATCGTTTTTTAAAATAATCGATCGTTGTGATGTAAAAGAAATTAGATATCGATTAAAAAAAAAAGAAGAAATTTGAGAAGATTCTGAAAAATATTTTATCTTTTAAAGATGAAGCAATTTCACGTGTTAGTCTGTTTAATCGTTATTTGGGCTCAACAAAGTCAATGTCAGGATAAGTATACTTGCGTATGGTACGGAGAATGCGCTGTTGTTAATGGTAAAACGCTTAATTGTTTGTCAAGAGAACCTGCACGAATACTTAATGACAAGACAGCAGAAGAAATTCTTCGAAAAAGATGTCCGCATTTCTTCAACGACACAGGTAAATAATACACTGATATATTTTTGAAAGAGTGAGAAATGTTCTAAAACAAATAAAAAGTAAACCAGTATTATTCGCCCGGACTACCATTAAAATTTCAAAGTAAAATTCTATGAAACTTGTACCGACTTTTAATACATAAAGATATTCGTAATCTAAAGGAAATGAACCCCTTTATTTAACGAGAAATGAGAAATAGGCTTAGTACATGAAACCCTATAACGATTAATAAATGGAAGTATAAGCAACAGTTAATTACAGCGAGACACTAATGTTCAATAAATTTTTTTTAAAGTTTTAAATTTATAAGATTCTCATAAGTTATAAATGATGTTGGAATTTCCGTTTTCATACTGTAACTAGATCTATAAAAATAGTGTATAGGTCCACCGAGAAAAAAATTTCTTTAAATCAAAGAAAGCTTTATTTTTCGTTAAATTTTTTTTTCATTGTGCATAATAAAACTCGCCTAACTAAGTTCTGCGCTAAATAGGATGATAATAGAAACAGCTAAAGCGTACAAATTTGCAGCCCCGATTTTTGCAACTTGTTAAAATAGTCTGTAATAACGTCATAGTTAGTTTGAAACCTTAAAATGAAAGATTTATGATGAGAAATTTGAATTGAAGCCCTGGTAGAAAATTATCTAGTTTTATCAGGAAACCTAGCTTATTTAGCGGGACCCCCGAATAATAAGCGGGGCGCCTCGATAATACTAGATAAATTTTTACCAGGAAGTAGCTGTAAACTAACTCCTATATCAATATATTAATAATTAAAATATGTAGAATGTTTAAAAGAATATTTATGTTTTTTTCTAATTATTCAATAAAATGAATTATTAAATGAGTATTAAAGATAGTATAAAAGTAATTATCCTTTACCAGCTTCTTTAACGTAATAATCAGATAAGGCATAAGTAGATTAGTATACAGGTAGATAAGTATAAATATCCATTGATCTACGTTACTGATAGTATACATACATTTCATATTGATATATGCATATACATTTCAAATTGATATATGCATACTATATCAAAATCACAGTTTGTCATTCTTAGGCACGACCGTTTCGCGGGAGATCTCAAGCGTTTTTACATATGTATGGCCGATATATGCATGTAAACAAGTTTGCGGTTTATCTCAATAGATTTTGATCGATCTTGCTGAAATTTGCAGCGATTTCTCATCTAGTGATGCAAATTTGATGGTACAGCACAACCGATCCACGAAATATTTGCAATCTCAGCATAAACAAAAATACCAAAAAATTGTTTTTTACTTGTAGCTCAAAAAAGATTGATTCTACGCTATAGTCGAACTAAATGCTTGCAAGAGAAAATAGGAAAATGCTTAAAATTAACAAAAACACTCTCTTTTTGAACACTTTTTGCTACGATTGATTCGTATTAAGCTATAAGAATAGGAACACATTAAAAAACGCATTTAGTGGCAAGTGCCATTGATTGCGATGCTTTGGTTTCACATTATGCCATTTCTGTAATTCTATTCCGATTTTAATGAAACCTAACATTTTAATGTTTTTGGATGCGCTCTTTTAAAAAATGGCCATATTTTTTTCAAAAACCTAAAAGAAAAAAAATTCGGCTAATTTTATCGAAAAAATTGGAATTTATTTTCAGATATCTTTCTACCAAAAAAGGGCAACGCGTGGAATCCACTTTAAAACAATTTCAAACCTTTCAAACTACTTGGTTTTATCCAATATAATTTGAAATCGAAGCATAGCCTCTTAACGGGTTAAATTGATTCAAAATAACCTCTTCTTAGGTTTTAATTTAAATTTGGAGATTTAGATTTGGAGAGATAATTCAAGTTCCACAATGTAACAACTTTTTGTATAAATATATAATGGAATACTGCAATGCAACAATGCAAACAGCAAAGAAGCGCTTCGTATTGAGACCAAAGTGGCGTGTTGGTTATGTATATATACCTATATTACTATATATAAAAATTCGCGTGGACATGTAGATATTTTTTAAAGAACATTGTTTAAAAATCTTATACCATCGAGTTATGATTTACTTACTTTTAATGGTTCTTTTATACATAATTGTACTAGAGGTATTCGTTATATAATTTGCCTAAAATAATGGAAAAATAAATTTCATGTACTTAGATTATTCATTGCGTACTTGCTGCGATCCAAGTCAAATTGAAGCAATGGGTAAAAACATGAATATGGCAGAAGCAATCTTTGGCAGATGTGAAAGCTGCACACGGAATCTCTTTCGTTCTATATGCGAATTCACCTGCGCTACAGATCAAAGTAGATTTATGAATGCAACTTCAACTTCGTTCACCGAAGAGGGACAGGAATACATTGAATCAATCGAGGTTATTATTAGTTAAACATTATTAACCTTGTTCGATGTATTGATAATGCCTATTGGCTATTAGACAAAGGAAAAATTTAGTTTCATCGGAATTAAAATGGATAACGTATAAACATTACCATACTATTATCATTGTAAAAAATAACAGTGTAAAGTAGTGCACGAAAAACTTCAATATTATAACTAAATAATGATAATTGTTTGGTTTAAATATCGTACTAATTAATGGATATTATTTCGTTCATATTCACAGATATTACTGTCCGAAGAGTATGCGAACGCATCTTATGAATCGTGCAAACGAGTTGTAAACCCGTCAACTGGAAATTTAGCTATGGATTTAGCCTGTGGCAGTGCTACAAGATGCAGTCCAAGACGGTAAAATTTCTGCACACAAATTCTGAATAATACATTTAATAATACATCGTTCCTCCTGTGGGAAAAGAACCTATCTCAACGCTTTAATTTGGAAAAGCGTATATCTCAACTTTTCTGAGCCAAAAGGTGCTATCTCGCGAACACGTTTTTTTTTGCTCGCAAGATATACCACATTTAAATGTAGTTTTGACCGAATTTCATATGAAAAGGTTTTAATACAAACGTTTTCATATGGAACTCCACATCTGTGGAATTTCTACCAACTTAAAGTTAAAAGAAAAGAAACTTGAGATAGAACATTTTCCAAACTGAAATGTTGAAATAGGCACTTTTTCCACTGAGGCGAAGATGTATACATTGCAATAGGAGAATCGAACTATTAAACTAGATCTGACTATAATAATAACTATCTTTTTCCACTGAGGCGAAGATGTATACATTGCAATAGGAGAATCGAACTATTAAACTAGATCTGACTATAATAATAACTATCTTTTGGATCTGTGTCACGAGATCTAATATCAGAGTATTTTTGTCACAATCTTTGAATTTTCAGTTAGATTTTGAATTAAAAAAATATAATAAAACATATTATACGTATATACTTGATTAATTTGGACGCAAAAAATCTGATTTTATAACACGATTCTCTTTTTATCAGTGTAATTTCTCATAACGAATTTAATCATTTTGTGCCTATGTGATTCTTTAGGTGGTTCGATTACATGGGCATTGACGAAGACAATACATTTTTACCATTTCCCATAAAATACGCATTTAACGTTGACGAATTAGAGTCAGAATTTATTACGGATCCGCTGAATCCTCCGACCAAACGTTGCGACGAGCCGTACGACGTAAGTTTCATTCTGCGGTTTACTAATATAATAAAACTAACAAGGGGAGATTTCTTTGGCTGAAAATACGAGATACGATTCTCATGGTTTTGTCAAATGGATCCTAGGACCCGGTTTATCAGAACTAATGACGTTGGCTTCGAACTTTTATAATAAGAAGCCACCATCATGCATCTTATAGAGAACGTCGCAACTACGAATCCAAAGTAGATATAATAAGCTTTCATTTTCATTTCATAGAGCGAGTTATTAGTGTTTTTCATTTAAAAGTTATAAGCAATCCAATATAAAGCTAGGTTTTGAGCCTTATCATTTAGCGCTTATTTCAATTGTAAAATGCATTCAAATTGCGCTT
Organism: Megastigmus dorsalis; assembly: GCA_900490025.1. Classification (NCBI taxonomy): domain Eukaryota; kingdom Metazoa; phylum Arthropoda; class Insecta; order Hymenoptera; family Megastigmidae; genus Megastigmus; species Megastigmus dorsalis. Next base: position 94,230 of record UELU01142770.1, on the reverse strand, counting down.
AATTTTTTATCGCTCATAAATTTTGAATAAAAAATGCTAATAATTCGTTCTGAAATGCAAATGTAATGTTTATATTATCATCTATACTTTCGATATGCACTTCTATATTGCGATTTAAGTTCGAAATTTTCTTGAGTATATATAAGCCTTTATACAGAACTACTATCGTTGCTTGTTACAGAACTCATCGTTAGCCTGCAGTTGCGTTGATTGTGCTTCGAGCTGCAAAGCGAACGACGTGTTGATTAATTTCGAGCCGTTTGAAATCCTCGGCTGGGATGCTTATGGAGTCATAGCAGGATTGATAATCCTTGGCGTTAGTGCCGTATCAACAGTTGCTTATTATCTGTTCAATCGAAAGCACAAACTAAATAGTGAGTTCATCTTCGAATCGAGTGGCAATGCATAAACGCAATTCGAGATGCAGTACCGATCCGTTTACCATTGCGATATTTTATTTCCAATCGATTAACGTGTGGCTATTTCAGATAACGATTTGGAAGTATCGAGCAGCGATAGCGATTCATCCCTCGATAAAACTGATCGGCTGAGTACACGCGGCGAAAAGATTCGCACGTTCCTAGAATCTATGTTTATTTCAATAGGAACTTTCTTTGCAAAGCATCCAGTTAGTTCCCTCGCCATTATTACCAACATCGTGATTATCCTTAGCTTTGGCTCTTTGAGACTAATCGTGACGTCGAATCCCATTGAAATTTGGTCAGCGCCGAATAGCAGGGCACGAATCGAGAGAAACTTCTTTGACGAACACTTTCAACCCTTTTACCGAACCGAGCAGATTTTCATCAAATCAGTTGGCCTAGATAAAGTAAGTAAAAGTCATTTTTCTTTGTTCTTTGTTTTTATTTAAAATAATATTAATCGAAGCAAAGACAAATATTCAAGAATTTTGATTTCCGTTTTTCAACGATTTAAGAGGCAGTTATTAAATCATTTCTTTCTAATATTTCTGTATATTAATTCTATTAATGCACGTGTCTTATTAAAGATTCAGTTTTATCACAACGCTACGAATGAGACAATAGAAGGTGGTCCAGTCTTTCAGAAAGAGTTTATGCTCGCAGTCCTAGATTTGCAAGACAAAGTAATGCAGGTATAATGAAAAATTTGTCTTCGAGTGTCACTTTATACCCATGCATTATCGCCATTCTAATTTTTAACCAAAATTAATTAAATTTTTTAAGCTCGGACAAGAGGATGGTGAAGGATTGGAACAAATTTGCTACGCTCCTGTTCAAAATGATTTTTCCGGCCCGACCGCTCTTCAAAGTTGTACAGTACAAAGTATATGGGGCTACTTCAACAACAATGCTACTGAGCTTAAGGACTCGTATCTGCAAAATTTATATCAATGCTTAGAGTATGCAATAATTCATATTATTAATTCGAATAATTGTATAAATTTAGTTATAAATATATCTGTTGAATTCTTTAATCCCCCCCTCTCTCTCTCTCTCTCTCTCTCTCTTTCCAATAAGTACATCAAATGAAGAGTGCGTTCTTTTTATTACTTTTTCAGCAATCCATATAATATCAATTGCCTCGCTCCTTATAAAGGTCCAATTATTCCCGCGATAGCAGTTGGTGGATTCTTAGAAGATGGAAGAAGCGATTACGATGCTAAGGATTACATAAAAGCAACTGGATTAATTCTAACATTTCTCGTTAATTTCCCGCACGAAAAAGAAAAATTGGATCTAGCGCTGAAATGGGAGGAAAGGTATAAACACAATCACTTTTATTCATTAAACGCTACAATTAAAAAAAAAAAAAAAAAGCAATAATATTGTATATCCAGTCCCTCGATCAATACATCGTTTAATGTCTCGTTTAGGTTCATTAATTTTATGAAAAAATGGGACACGGATGAACGTCCGGAATTTATGGAGGTGGCCTACTCCACCGAGAGGTCGATCGAAGATGAACTGGAAAGAACATCAAAGGCAGAGGCTGTGACGTTGGTCCTCAGTTATGCCTTTATGTTTATTTATATATCGCTCGCGTTAGGAGAGTTCAAATTATCTTATCACTGTTTTGTAAGTACAACTATTAAGCCTTAAGCTATTATATCCACATCGGGTAGACGGCAAATATATTTGAAAATCAACGATACACCATTTGTTATAGGTCTCCAGTAGAATCGTGTTGAGTATCGGTGGAATAATCATAGTCCTATCGTCGGTAACTTGTGTCGTGGGTATATACGGATATGCGAGTGTATCGACGTCACTGTTAACTGTAGAAGTAGGTATACAAATTAGCAATAACCAAAGTAACCAGGTGGTTATCGCAGCTGTTGCAATTTCAACAGCAGCGGTAAATCAAGTCGTCGCAGTACATTAAATTCAATATATTTATCAATTGCAGGTCATTCCATTTTTAATACTAGCTGTAGGAGTAGATAATATATTCATTCTAGTCAGAGCGCATCAAAGGCATCCACGGAGAGAGGACGAATCCATAGAAACACACATAGGTCGAATCGTAGGATTGGTCGGGCCATCCTTGTTACTCACGAGTGCATCCGAATGCTGCTGCTTCTCAATTGGTAATATATCTGTACGATCCCTTTAGCCACGGAATGGAAAAGTTTCCAATATTAAACATGAATCGGGGGGGTTTCTTTTTTTAGGTGCACTCTCTGAAATGCCGGCTGTGAATACTTTCGCCAAGTTTGCTGCGTTGTCGATATTTATAAATTTCGCTCTTCAAATTACCGCGTTCGTTAGCTTATTGGCCTTGGATGCCCGGCGTCAAGAGGTACTTTATTTAATTTCGAAGTTTTTCTATTCGTCATCTTGTTTTAACAAAGCTCGCGCGTCATTATTTCAGAACAATCGTGTGGACTGTTTATGCTGCATTACAATGGAAAAGCATAGTAAATCGAAATACGATGCAGGAGTAGTGAACGCGTTCTTTGAAAAAATCTACGCACCGTTCATAATGTTGAAACAAGTGCGCACAGCAATACTTGTAGTTTTTATAGCTGTTTTGACTGCTAGTGCTATAGTAAGTCCGGCAGTTGAAATTGGCCTTGATCAACAACTTTCTATGCCAGACGATTCCTATGTTCACAAATACTTTCAGGTACCGAAATATTCTACATTGACGCAATTATATATTTTTTTGAGCATCCGATTCGTCATTATGTTCGAAAACTTTACAATACTCGTAATAATAAGCTACGCGAACTATTTAATATTTGTATACTGTCACGGGAAATGACGAGTCAGCGCAATTTCACTTAACAGTGCTTAAAAATTCAGTATCTATAATTACTTAAAATAATAATTTAATTTAACCGTTTTTCAAATTTTTAATTTTAGATCGCACCGTCTTTTTACGCTGATAAAATAAAAAGAGACCAATAAAAGAAAAATCGATACCGTATTAATAACATTTTTTTACTTTATAAATAGATATACATATATGTCCATGTTTAGTTGCATCGATAATATTGGATTTTGATAATCTGTGATTCAGTGCTAAACATTCATTTTATAAATATTCGTTATTGCTTAACTATTAATATAAACATACTTTTGCACAGTACATGCAAGATTTGTTATCGATGGGACCGCCAATGTACTTTGTCGTTACACAAGGCTTAAATTACAGTGACCTCAATGTGCAAAATGCAATCAGCGGTGCTGCAGGTAGCAACGACGATTCACTTTACATGCAAATATTTTCTGCTGCAAACAGATCGACAGAGTGAGCGATTTCAATATTTTATGTTTTATAATCTGGTGAATAAAATGAAATAAAAAAAAACACGATAAAAACATAATTTACTATCGATTTTACACATCTTTTTTGGTCTCAAATCAACACATGATAAAAAATATGAGATAAAAATTTGTAATAAAAATATTTGGTAAAGTGATATGGAATTAATGGCAGAAATAAAGCAATTTTCAAAAATATTCGTAAGACTTATCATGGTTTGAGACCAAAAACCATGTAGTAAAATATTATGTTTTTACTGTTGTTTTTTTTTTTTTTTTTCATATAAAAGAAACGCATGATTTTTTCTAAAGGAACTTTAGTTCAACTACTTTAAATGAAGTTGTCTCTTAAAATAATCTTTTAAAATAATTTTATTTTTCATTGCAGAACTTATATAGCAAATCCTGCGTCATCTTGGCTCGACGATTTTTACGATTGGTCAACACTCAAAGATTGCTGCAAATATTTTAAAAGTAACGGGTCGTTTTGCCCGCACACTTACGGTAATTTTATAAATTATAGTTCGAATGGAGTTTGTATACGAATCGCATATATAATACAGCTTATGGATATTTCTAAATGAGTACTTATTACTATAAATTTCAGATGAAAATATATGCGAGCCATGCTCTATTCCTAACGATGCTCAATATCATTTGCGACCCGACGAAAAAAGTTTTAGAAAGTATCTTCCATATTTTCTGATGGACGTGCCAGATGTAACCTGTGCTAAAGGAGGACGTGCAGCATATCAAGACGTAAGAAACACTTGATACAAATTTAATTTTGTACTTTTATTAATTGCGAGAAAATTAAATCATGCAATCAGGTGTTATAAATCACCATCGAATTCGAAATGCTGTACACATTTTATTTCTCATCCGAGTACCTAGCTGAGTACCTAGCGTTAAAAATTACAATTATTGATCTTGAAAATTATTTTTAGGCTATTAATTATTACTATGATAGCTATGGCAGGACGAATGTTGGAGATTCGTATTTCATGACATATCATACTCCATTAAAAAAGTCGTCTGATTGGTATCAGGCTTTAAAAAGTGCAAGACTGATAGCAAAAAGTTTAACTGATATGATAAACAATGCTAATTTGACAAGTACAGAAATTACAGTATTTCCTTATAGGTAAGCTTTCAAAAAACAAAGTAAATAATACCTAATTGATTAAAAACTGTAATATATATAACTATACTTATTCACATATAAATATTATTTTACAGTGTATTCTATGTGTTTTATGAGCAGTACCTGAATATCAAATTAATGACAATAGTATCATTGGCTGTTTCACTTCTAGCTATTTTCTTTGTCACGTACATATTGACTGGTTTTTCTTTCTTTTCTGCCATCGTAGTATTGTTGACAGTTGCTATGATTGTTGTAAATTTAGGTGGTTTAATGTACTGTTGGAATATTTCATTAAACGGAGTTTCCCTTGTTAACTTAGTCATGGTAAGATTTTAATATAAAGTTATTTTTTTTTAATTAAACATTAAGTTTTGCTAATAATAATAATATATTTCTTTGTATTTAAGGCTGCTGGAATTTCAGTTGAATTTTGCAGTCATATTGTACATGCTTATTTAATATCCAATAAAAGTACTAGAGAAGGAAAAGCTACAGAAGCCTTATCGCGAATAGGAAGTTCAGTAAGTCTTTATGTATAACTAAATATAAATAACACCTTTCATAATCTATTTGACACTATAAAGGTGGATTCGTTTTAGGTGTTTTCTGGTATAACATTAACTAAATTTGTGGGAATAGCTGTACTTGGATTCGCAAAAACACAAATATTTACTATTTTCTACTTTAGAATGTATTTAGGTATAGTTATAATTGGAGCAGCACATGGACTTATTTTCCTACCAGTTTTACTGAGTTATATAGGTAAATTACATAAACTACATTTGTTTCAGAAGATACTTAAATATTATTTATTAATTCTCCAAAATATCACTTTTAGGTCCACTGCATCGTATGAAAAATTAAATATATTAAGTAAATTGACTACTATTAATAAGTATTTATGTTTTTATATTGCGACATTTGTAAAAAAAATTATATTGTATATAAGTTGTAAATAAAAAAGCCATATATGGATCACAACATATATTTATTGAAGATTATGGTTTACATTTATTAAAGCCTTAAAGTCAAGTTTATGAAAGTTAGGAAACTTAAGCATGAATGTTTTAAAAAAATATCAAATACTTTTTAATTGCAAATCAGTCTAAGAAAAACACCAGTATAAATCAAAAACAAAAAAGTAAAGTTGAATTTTATCAGTTCTATTGATTTACTACTGGTGATTGATATTTTAGTTTCAAGCCATACCACCTCGTAGACGCAGGACTAAATGCAGCGTCGACTCTTTTTGAATATTATAATCAGAAAGAGTTCTTCCATCTTCTAGCTGTTTACCAGCAAATATAAGACGTTGCTGATCTGGTGGAATTCCTTCTTTATCCTGGATTTTAGCTTTGACGTTTTCAATAGTATCAGATGCTTCAACTTCCAATGTTATTGTTTTTCCAGTTAAAGTTTTGACAAAAATTTGCATTCCTCCACGTAGTCGGAGGACAAGATGGAGTGTGGATTCTTTTTGAATATTGTAGTCGGAGAGTGTTCTTCCATCTTCCAATTGTTTACCAGCAAATATAAGACGTTGCTGATCTGGTGGAATTCCTTCTTTATCCTGGATTTTAGCTTTGACGTTTTCAATAGTATCAGATGCTTCAACTTCCAATGTTATTGTTTTTCCAGTTAAAGTTTTAACAAAAATTTGCATTCCTCCACGTAGTCGGAGGACAAGATGAAGTGTGGATTCTTTTTGAATGTTGTAATCGGAGAGCGTTCTTCCATCTTCCAATTGTTTACCAGCAAAAATTAAACGCTGTTGGTCAGGTGGGATTCCTTCTTTATCTTGTATTTTGGCTTTAACATTTTCAATGGTGTCTGAAGCTTCCACTTCCAATGTAATAGTTTTTCCAGTTAAAGTCTTGACGAAAATTTGCATTCCTCCACGTAATCGGAGGACAAGATGAAGGGTTGATTCTTTTTGGATATTGTAGTCAGAGAGGGTTCGTCCATCTTCCAATTGTTTTCCGGCAAAAATTAATCGCTGTTGATCAGGTGGGATTCCTTCTTTGTCTTGGATTTTGGCCTTAACATTTTCAATGGTGTCTGAAGCTTCCACTTCCAATGTAATTGTTTTTCCAGTTAAGGTCTTGACAAAAATTTGCATTCCACCACGAAGACGGAGAACCAGATGGAGAGTGGATTCTTTTTGGATATTATAGTCAGAGAGGGTTCGACCATCTTCTAATTGTTTTCCAGCAAAAATAAGACGCTGTTGATCAGGTGGGATTCCTTCTTTATCTTGGATTTTGGCTTTAACGTTTTCAATAGTGTCGGAAGCTTCCACTTCCAATGTGATGGTTTTGCCAGTCAAAGTCTTAACAAAGATTTGCATTCCACCACGTAGACGGAGAACAAGATGTAATGTGGATTCCTTCTGAATATTGTAGTCAGAAAGAGTTCTTCCATCTTCTAATTGCTTTCCAGCAAAAATCAATCGCTGTTGATCAGGAGGAATTCCCTCTTTGTCTTGGATTTTAGCCTTGACATTTTCAATAGTGTCTGAAGCTTCCACTTCCAATGTGATGGTCTTGCCAGTTAAGGTTTTAACAAAGATCTGCATTTTAAGGCTGAAAAAATATTTAATTAATGGACTAGGTATACAATAAGCAATGAAATAGGATAAGATTATTTGAATAAACTTCTAAATGTTTTTTACTAATGTATAAATTGTTCAATGCTCAGAATGATAAGGATGGAAAAACTGTTTGATTGGCTAAGCTATTTTATATTCAGCAATGGCTGAAAAATATTTAGATTTACAGAACTTTAATTTATAGCTTACTTTGAAATTCTATTGCTTTTGTGTTACTGCAGATAAAAGATATTTTAAATCTGAGAAAATATTGTTGTGTTTGAAGTTTGGTTAAGAGTATAAAGAAACAAAAATTTTGATTAGGTTTCCAAAATAACGAAAATCGATTGTTCTTTGAAGTTTAACCCAAAGCACAAAATCCAAGATGGCCGACTTTTAGAACACTACGAGTATATATACAACTGTAGAGAAGCAATGGCGAATACCAAGTTGCGTCGCAAAATTTTCATTCCATTTTATTTACTTCATTTAAACATAATTAGTCTTAATCTTATTCCGAGTATTAACTTTAAAATAAAGTGAGAGTAGGTACTCAATCTTTAACTTTGAAAAATAGAGTAACAATGAAATACTTAGTTATTTTATTATAAAAGAACATATTAATTAGTCGAACTTTGTTTATTATTGGTACATAAATAGTTTCGTGAAAATTGGTAATATAACATTAATAATCAACAAACTTACCAGTTCAAAAGACGAATTAACAACTGTTAAACTATAAGAAAAATCTTTTGTTGACGAAAATAAATTGAAGAAAGTAATACGACCTCTCTCACTAAAATCCCAACAAAGAATGCTCGGTGCGGAGGCCAGAGACTGCAGCAGACGGTGCTCAATACGGCCTATTCGCTTAGCAACCGCATAGTTCCAGTTTTCATCGCGCATGCGCCTATAACAGGAATGGACTACTAAAGCCACTATATAAAGGAGTAAGGACTTGCAGCAGTTGCAGCAGTTGCAGCTGGAGGTCGTCTTCATATACGTAATCCCGGGAAATTTTAATGTAAGTACCTAATATATAAGCACTAATATCGAAAGCAAGCAGTAGGATTCTTTTTTTTTCATTGTCTTATTAAGTTCAAAAAAAGAAATATTTACAATCATAATAGTAAAAATGGAATTTTAACTGCTAAATAAATTTTCAACTTTTGATTTACTTTATTTTTCTCTCTTTACTTAATTAAATTGTTATTAAAGAAAACCAGTATATTTTCAATATTATAATTGATTTTTAATTTCTAAATTTAATTGAAACGTGTTAATACATAATTGCATGTTTTAAATGGTTTTAAATTAAAATTTACAACTCACAAGCTTTTAAAAAAAAGTTTGAATATGCTCTGCATTTTTTATAGAGACTTATCAAATAATTTTACGTATATACATGTATTGCTTTTAACAATGAACTATAACTAAAATTCTTTTTTTTATAAACTAACTGTATACAGTAATTGTAATTCCAGCAACAGTACTTAGAACTATTTAAATATAGTGGGATAAGGGTTTTTAAAAAGGAACTTGAAAAAAATTAATCTAATAAAGGTATATTATGGGTATCAACAAAAATTTATTTTATTTACTTTGCATTCATAATTTCTTAACTTTTTTGCAACATCAATATTGATCACCTCTATTTGTTCTTTGTCATACTATATAATATTAACATTCTATTTTTATAAACTAGTATTAATTTACTTACAATGACGTTCATAGCATCACAGATTATCAATAATTATTTTTCAATTATACAATAAAATTTAAAGATTTCATTCAAAAGTATAAAATATTGTTGAAACATTAAGAATAATAAAATTTGGTGTTTAACAACTTCGTACAAATAACTGCTTTAAAAGAGGAAAGAAATATAGAACTTACACTATTTACAGATAGAATCTACAACTTCAAAATCACTTGCTTGTACGAGTTCGATTGTTTCTTTTTTTTTTTATTCTATTACTTTTAATTAATATACATATAGTTTTGGTCTCAAAATGATTGTTTTAAATCTTTATTAACGGGATAGTATAATTCCCTTTAAAATTTTTTTTTATATTATTATTGATATTTATGAATGGTTGAATATTTAAATAATATAAAGTATTAAGCAGTTTGCAGCAGTATTATTTTTATAACATTTTATCTAAACAATTGATTATGTTTGGATATGATAAAGTTAATTGAAGTCTTATCAGTTTCTTTTATGTAGAATAATGTCAGTATTGCAAGAATATAAAAGTGACATTAAAGTAATTTATGTATCAGTCACTAAGAAATAATTGCACTGATATCTATACAACTATGTATTTGGTGTTTTTAATTGTGCTGTTATTCGATATTTTTAACTAAATAAAAGTTTAACAATTTTCAAGAATTCACTAAAATTCGATTTGCTTTGATTTGAAACATAGAATCAATAGAAAAACATATATTAATTATATAAAATAAATCAAAATAAGTTTAAATATTTATGTACAGATTGATCAATAATTTACATTAATTACCTAATAACACATATAATTAATATTTATTAATTTTAGAAAGGCAAGAGACCTGTCAAATAAACTTAAATAATCATCCTAATATAAGAGCCGTAAGTGGCAAAAAATTCTTATTGTTTAAATTTGAATATTTTCTTCTTATGCAAACTATACAAATCATTTGCCTATCGTAGAATTTGTCAATTTATTGTATCGTTTTTCCATTATCACAGATTAGTTTTGGTGGCAGGCCTGTTTTCAAGCTCAGGCTTATAAGGCCCTCATTAGACTAGTTATTTTCAGTGTAGCTCGGTACGATTTTTCGTTAAAAATCACATGCCAACATCACGTCTCCAATGTTGGGAAAATTCTCGTCAGTAGAAAATAGGCCACATCACAATTAGTCCAATATGCAGTGTGAGCCGTTACAGTGTATAAATAATTCCGTCCTATTCCGACAGATTGTAGTACATAATCTAAGCGTTGGGCTAATTCTGAAAAATAAATATATTATTATTGTACTATTGCAATTACTATTTAAGAGGACGTCGGAGTCGCCTATTTTACCGACATTAGGTTTTTCAAACTTTTCTCTTTAAGAAATTAACCAATTCACTTGAAATTTTTAGAGATGATAGAATGATCATAAATAGAACGCGCTCAGCCCAGATATTTCTGAAAACTAAAATAGTATAGAAGCTAGAGAAGAAAATATGAAATTTTTACTGATTTCAATTCAATCCATGAGATGGCGTGATTCTAACTTGGCAATTATGTTTCAAACAGAAAATATTACATTTATGTAATTTATCGGTAATCCCAGGGCTGAGCGCGCTTCATTTATGATCATTCTATCATCTCCTAAAATTTCGAGTCAATTAGATAATTTGTTAAAGAGAAAAGTTTGAAAAACCTTGTGGGTATTTCGATGTAGTAAGGGCGGGAAATTTAAATTTTTAGTGACTCCGACGTCCCCTTAAATTGATTTTAATTTGATGTTGTTATTAATCAATATATGCATATAATAATAATTAAATAAGAATTCATTTAAATTCCACTAAATACTAAATACAAAATATTTAAAGTATATATGGTTGATATTCACGAAAATATTGTTGTAGATGTGCCATGAAGCAGTACCATTTTAAAAAACATTTTCCTGTTTTAAAGTCGACAGAGCATATTATCTTGATTTTTTTAAACAAAATACAGTACTTAAATAATTAAGGGTATGACTTGAAATTTCCAAACTGGCACAATGAATGGAGCCTAAATGTTATTACTAATGAGTATGCAATTTAAAAAAATTTAAACAAAAATAGAACATCAATTTCCCATTATTAGAGGACTTTGTATGCTATTTTATGTAATTTTCTAATCTCATTAATTACAATTTTCAAGTTCGTCATATTTATAAGATTCCGTTTATTTTCATACAAACTGGTGCTTTTATAATTTAAAAATATATTCATTTTTGGAAGAAATTCAAAATGAAATGAAAAGAAAAAGCTATAGATGTCATTATTGTTGCAATAAAATCATCAGGTAAGTAAACTATTGACATAATTATTTTTTTTACCTCTTTAAAATGTTGAAAATATAAAAATAAAGTAAAGATCAATGGAAACTTTGTTATGTATAATGATTGCTTAATCAAATTGAAGATTTAGCAACAAAAATACCGTGCCCGTCATTACTGTGGCAAATCGTGTATAACAGATAGAAATTTGCACTTAAATATTTGAACTGATCATGTGGTTGTTTCCATATAAATTAAATTTTCTGATACATTAATTTGAAAAATGCTAATAAGATTAAGTCGAAAAATCAATCTTTTTTTAGCGAATTGGTATCGCAAAAACTACAATTTAGTAAATATCAGCAATATATATCGTTATTCAAGAACATTTTTTTAAAAGGAATAAAATTTAAAAATACAATAAAAATTTTAATTCTCAATCATTAATATGAAACTAAAAGTCTGTTTACCTTGATCAGGTTGAATTGGAGGAGTTGGAGAAGTGCCTTCTTTTGCATTCCATCCAGCTCTCACCAAACCCCACAAGCTCCATCCTCTTTCAGCATTTCTGCTTGGTATATCAACAGGACTACTATCATCTTTTTCATCAGTATCTAAAAAAATATGAAGATACTCTTCTAATAAGCTTGCTTTAATTTAATAAAATGTAATGTTCAGTAATAAAAATAACGCTACTTGAACTCAGGTATTATTTTTAATCAAAATTTATTCAGGGAAACTAATTATAGAAATTATTTTAAAAATTTCTGGAAAATTTTATCATTAGTATTACCTGATTGAGGATTGCTTTGGTCACCATTAATAATTGATGGAGGTGGTGGTTGCTGGTCAACTTGTTGACTTTGTACTCCACCATGTGGAGGAATGAGAATAGGTTCTATTTTACTATACCCTCTTTCTAGTAACGGTTCCATTCTATATGCGACCGGATCAGACCAATGAAATATATTGAAAAATTTTTTACATAAATATTCTGGCATTAAATCATGTCTATAGGACGGCGTTCGAGTTCGTAAAGCTAAAAACACTGATAATGGAGAACCCAAACAAAATAAATTTTCAATCTGTAAATAAATTTATTAATTAATAATAAGAATTAATTATAATTTTAAATCTTTTTGAATATTTAGATGTGTCTATGGGTTTTTAAATAATTTTTTGTGATGAAAATCTGTTTCATTTTTGATCAATGGACAATTTCTAAACCTGTTAGAAATGGTTTTTGATACTCACTGGGAACTTTAAACCTTCTGAAGAACGTTCAGGTGAACCTGGAGGACGACTTTCATATCCTACCCATCCTGTAACTATATCGTAAACAATAACACAACCTAGAGAATGCGCTAAGACTGAGACTTTTCCTTGCCATCCAGGATGCCGACTAGCAAACATAAAATATAACCTATTTAATTCTTTTTGGAGACCAGCTCTTACTTCTCCTCCATAAAGAGGACTCGTATAATAAAGTATATCCATTGCTGAACCATTAAGAAGATGACGAATACTTAATACGCTATATGGAGTAATGGCATCGACTATATCTGAAATCAATAAGTTTAATTAATGAATGATTTTAAATTTTACGAATTTTTTATTTATTTTTGGAATTCAGTCACTACCTCCGTCAAGTTTTAATGATGATCGCCATTCAACAGGGAAAAATTCAATTCGATGTGTAGAATTTGGAAAATATTTCTGTTTCATTCTTTCTACACGTTCCCTAAACCTGTATTTTGAAAAGAATAAAGAATTAATTATAAATTGAGGTAAACTCTGTAATGTTGATATTATAATCAAAAGTTGGATATTCATAAACCTCAATACTACACGCTACTATCTCGCTTCGCTCGGGCGGCAAACTCAACACACTCGGAAATTATCTTTGCACACATGTAGTGTATTTTATTTTTTGTATAAAAAAAAATATTGTACACAACACGTGCGTTCAGGTTATCTCAAATCGTGAGATTGTCGCTTCGCTCGAGCGACAATCTTCATCCTCGTCGAGATAATCTCCTTCGCCCACTAGTTGCGTAATGTACTATTTCCTAACGGCATGCGGGAAATTATACTTTGCGCACGGGTCCGGTAATCTGATACTTTGCGCACGTCTTTAGAAAATAGTACATTACGCTGCAAGTGTGCAAAGGAGGTTATTCGACGAGCGCGAGAATTATTTTTGCACACGCATAGCGTATTTTTTTTCTTTTTTTTGCAAAATCGGCCTTTGTGTACGTTGTATGAAAAAAAAAATTATACGCAATAACACGTGTGCTCAAGTTATCTCAACTCGAGCGCATGTGTAGCATACAATATTTTCATACAACGTGCGCAAAGGCCGATTTTGTATGCATATGCGTGCATGAAATCGAAATTTGTGCACGGAGTGTGGAAAAATACATTATTTTAAACGAATTCGATATACATAAATTTTATATAATTTTATACTTGTTTTTTTTTTTCTTTAAAAAATGCCTATTTTGTACACATACTATCGGTGATAAATCATAGTACTCTAAGAGCTTCAAAAGTAAGTTTAAATTCATAAAATTTACATATTACTTTTCACTTGTACTATATGATAGTATATATTCTGTAAAAGGGGATACCCCCGTAAATAAAATAAATTAAAATAGAATAATAATAAATCAAATACCTAAATACTGTTAAAAAATGTATTATGTACGATTCTCTATATGACTCAAGGGTTAAAGATGCAAGGTCGTAACTTCTCATGTGATAAAGCAGTTATCTAGGCCACTGACATGCATAGTAGCATAGTACTGCGATTGTAATTCCATAACATAACGCCAGTATCATATTACTAATAATAGAAATCTGCCGTAAAATTAATTACTTTACATTAAGGTACTTTAAAAAATTTTTAATATTTCACAAATTGAAAATAAATATTAAAAATGAATATGTAAAATCTCTAGAATATTAGGGATTGAAGGCTTATGAATATAGAATTGCATGTTTTATTGCTAAATTGCACACTAAAACTGAATACTCAATTTTTCTATCTAAAACTAGAGCAAAGTCGACTTTTTATGGAAAATATGATATCTATCTTAAAAAAATTTGTGATATGATAGAGCAGTTTCGATTCCAGATTAAGTTTCAGGGCATCAAAACAGATAAGAATATATCTATTAGTTCTATTATCAAATAGAAAATAAACCTCTTTTTATGTATTTGAATTATTTTCAATGTGACTGCAAATTAACTGTCTGTTTCATATTAAACTATTTCACTTACATTTGAAGTCTTATATTATTGTACAAAATTGCAATGTTTGACTAAACTCTTAGATTTTCTCATAAATTATTTTATGAATAATGAATACTTCTTAGCTAAAATAATTCAAAATATATTTATTATACCAGCAAGATTAACTAAATAGATCAAATATAAATGCGATCTATATTAAAACAGTACTACTAAAATATTGATATATTTGGTTTTAACACAACAAAAAAAATCCTAAAAAATAAGTTTTATAATAAGAATTGATATGTGAAATAAAATATTTTTTTTCTTACATTATGATAAAATATATTACTTATTTGATAAAATGAAGAGAATAAAAATTACTTACATAGTAGTATTTCGAATGATTTTTCCTGCATCTCCTTTTTGACCAATCCCATGAACTACAAATACTAAATGATCAATATCAGCTGGTTTATCTTCCATTGTAGCCAGCTCTTTATATCCTCTTACAAGTCTATAGCCCGTTGCTAAAAAATTTGATATTTTTAGTTTTTGTTTTAAGGAAATATTTTTACTGCACAAGCATCAAACCAAATATTAAAATATAACAGAAAATAAACTTTTTACTAACATTAAAGATACTGTTATAAAAAATTATATAGCTTGATTTAATAATAAAACTCACTCTTAGTAAATCCAAGTTTTGATGTTACACTTCGCATTAATTTGCTAGGTGTGTATTCGCTATAGAGAACCACATCATTTATCGCATGCCAATCAATGTGGTATTGTGTGAAGTGTTCAGTATGAAGTACTGTAAGTAAAGTAATGATTTTTTATTAACATTTATATAATAAATCTCAAGAATAAGTTATGTATTATACTGAATGTAAAACATGCCTTTATGTGAGTGTGACGGGGTTCCAAACTCAGGCGTAGAACTTGATTGTGTAAGTTTTTGTCTTTGAAACATCCTCAAGTGAGCTTCCTCTATTACTTCAGCATTTTCTAATTCTAATGGTATCCAACTACCATCGTAAAACCATGTACCTCTCATTATTTCCCACTCTTCTCCTATAAATAATTATGAAACATAGTATTAAGCTTTAATTTGATTAAAAATAAATTAATAATATTTTTAAAATTTATTTTCTTCAAATAGAAGTTAAATGGTTAAATCTATAATGATTTATTATTATATATATTTGTTTAGAATATACTGCTTAGTAACTTTAGGTTAAACCAAAAATTTTTCAAGAATGTCTGCCAATAAAATTACTTAAAATGTTTACTATTTTGCAATGTGTGTCTCTAACAAAAACTTGCAATTTCAATACATTTATTTATAAATAAATTTTTTTAATGTTAAACTATAACAAATAATAAGGCTTATGATTCAAAGTTGCAAAATATATCTTTAAAAATATTTTTTTTTGTTACATTTATATTTAAAGATGTAAGTCACTGTTAAACATACCTAGTTTTAAAAACACATAAAAAAAGTTTCTGCTGTTTCATCAATTTCATACATTTCATACATGATTAGATATCCAAAATTTTTAATTTTTTAAGAGCCACTGGACTCAAAATCTTTATTTTATCTGATGCAATCTGTTCAATCCTGAAAAATATAATTTTTTATCCTGTGTAAGACTATAATTGAAGAAATTTGAATTATAATTTTCTTTCTATATATGTCGGATTATAATTTTCCTTCAATGTAGTTTTAATATCTATTTATAAAGAAACTGCTTTATAATGACTTCAACTTTAGAGATGTTAAGCTTAAGTTTATTTCTTAGCTCAGTATGGTTTAACTTGTAGATCTTTTAAAATTGAAGAGATTGTATTAACATACAAATAAAGATTTTGAGATTATAGATTGAGAAATTAAAATTGTTTTATTATGATTTGAAAATGATAATTTACACCTATATTGATATTTAAATGATTCTATTACATCATTGATAAATAAGAATATTTTCAATAAAAGTTAATAAGAAATAAATGTTAAATTATATTGATATTATTCCATATTGTTACTATTCAAAGTCGATCCCAGCAAAGGAAATTAACTGTAATAAACTCAAGGGCAAACCAGTCTCTGCTAAAGAGATAATACTGAAGCAATACAATGAATCATGTGACTGCACAGAGCAGCAAATCTCAGATCTCACTAACTAGGATTAAGCAATTATGGAATATAAATCATGACATTCAAATTTTAAGGAAATGATAGATGTACATTAGTTTTATTTAATGAATCAGCAGCATACCATTTTGATAAACATTATGTTACAACACATGATACATAGAAGAAAATGATAAGCTTGAAAAATGCTTTCATAGTTGAAGTAAAAGAAGTACTTTTCTAAATTAATAGAGTTTAAGAACTACTCAGCAATATTAGTTTTATAAATTTTTTTATCTGAATCATTAAACTTGGATAAGATAATAAGAAACTAAAAAGATGTTCTTAACTTTTCAATGTCATTAATCCATAAACTATTTATTTTTCTATTATATAAATTTATTCAACACAGTCATTGATATTAAAATAATAATTATCAACGTTCAAATAAGTAAATAAATAAATAAATTATTATAATAAATTCTAGAGTTGAAAAATTATATCAATAATCACTTTGTGATATTTATATAATTGTAATTTGCCACATTGGCATTTTGTAAAAGGGTTGAATAAATAAAATAAATCAATAAATAAATTAATTTAGTAAGTATGAGTACTATAATAAATGTTTGTCTTAGTCATTTTTTGAATAAAAAAAAAATTACCTTGACAGTATATAGAAACACATTTCATATTTTCTAATTCAACATCATACATGCCACCTCTGACAACAATTCTTTCAACAGAATCGTTGCTATTTTCATTTTCATTGGCTGCACTCTGTTTTTGTCTCCAAGCATTTTCTATTCTTAAACTATCATATCCACAAAATTCCATCCATCTTTTATTTACATCATCCCTGTACAACCATCGGATTTCTTGAGGTGTTAAAGGTTCTGCATATGGCAATTGTTTGGGTAATTCTTTTCTCTCTTCATTGTCTTCATCTTCAATGCCATTTTCTTGCAAATGACAGTCTATTGTGAAAGGAAAAATTATCACTCTGAGTTTAAATATATAAAACGGTCAATGTGTAAATGTCATTGTTTCATTATTAAAATGTGTTTAATTGTTAATTGTTTAAAATGTGTTAAATAAGCATTAAAACGTGTTTCATTGAGCTAGTAAGTTTTTTATAAATAAATTATAAAAGCATTAAAATTAATATGAGTAATAATAAACTTATGACTATTTAAAATATTTAAACTTCTGCTAAGAAATTCTTTAATAACTTTTAGAAAGTGAATTTCATTTTTTTGCAGTAAATGGTTGGTGCAGAATGAGATTTTTTGTGTTAGAGATAAAATGTAAAAGAGAAATAATTTCAATATGATGTCAATTCATTACTAATGACTCATGAAGCATTGAGTCCAGTAAAAGGTATATCACTACAGAACCAACTAGAAATCATAAAGTTAAAAAAAAAATGTAATTAAACTTAGAGTACATTATTAATCGAACTAAATATATACCTGTATGAGAAACATCTATTTCTAGTGGTGTTTCGCTGAAGGGATCTACTTCACCCACAAAATTTACAGACATCCTCCTCAGCAGAATAACAGTTCCAATAATGAAGATAATACACTTGGTTGTATTAAGAAGGAAGGAATTGAGATCAGTAGTCACAAGCACCTGACTCACAGTAGTTTCCTGATGCTCGAGCACGCAACAGAACAACTTCACAAAGTATTTTCTATTAAACTCTCGCAAAGAGATACCCTACACATACATCACACACTAACTGCTAATTGTCGCAGAACCTAACCAAGCACTCCTCGCCCTTACACAACTTTCACACCATGACGTATTCTGTAGTTTTCTATTACGACAAAAGAATTTCCTTCCCTTCGCCGCTTCGCGATAACGCGAAAAACACTTGTTGTTGTCACCTATCGGAACGATATTATGACTGCTTACTGCTTATTGATGAGTATATTATACTTATAGGCCAGGAGATAACAAGGCGAAAATGAAATCTACGCTATTGCCATATACCTATACGCGCTTTTTGACTTTTGACAGCTGCCGCCCGTCGCTCGTGCTCTACTGATCTTTTTCGTTCGAACCGAACATTATCTCTGAGAAACCCGCAGAGTTCGGTCTCTCGTTGTCTTTCGCCTCCCACCTTGCACACTCTTCTTCCACACCACAGTACCACACTCGTGCCTCTGCCAATGTATTGCAGTTGCACACGACAGACAGAGACCAGCAGTATATATATATATATATATATATTGAACGAGTAGGTAGCTTATATAATCAAATCTTGCGCTTGCCGCTCATACCTCGTATACTTATACCTTGTGCTTGTCTTGCTATGCTATGCGTGCGTTCTTTTTTACTCTGTCTTTCTAATACTTTTTATTGCTATATAGGTAGTGCGCTTACATGCATATCACCGTTCAATTGAGAGCAACGAAAGATACTGAGACTAGCCGATCCGATTTGGTCGAATGTTGCAATAGATTCATATTTTATTACGCGCACGACATCGTTTTATAAAAGATTGCTACTTTAAACGTTTGACAAAATAAGCGCTCATATTATTTTATTTTATTTTATTTTTATACATTGCTTTTTGTTATTCAATTTAAAAATAATATTCCTAGATTCTAAAATTTATATTTGTAATCCTGAAAATTATTATAAATAATGGAACTATGTATCGCATTAGAGTTATTTTTAAAAACCGAATTTTATTTTTAATTTTTATTTTGAAAAATTACCTATTATAAAATTTCAATGTATTAATTGTCGCATATTTAATTTATTTTATATTTTTATTTATAAAGAAGCATAAATATGTTTTTTAATGCTCTAAATAAAAATAAACATCATACATAAAAAGTTTGCAGTAATAAAAGGTAAAAATTTTAATTTTATAATGAATTGTTTCCATTTTTTGCATATACACATTTAAAGATTCCATTTATAAAAAAAAATTTCACTTAGATGAATGAAATATCTAAGACTATATACATTGTCAGCTTTATATTAGCGTGTATGCGTCATTTTAATTCTTTTATTGACTTTTTAAAGATTCAAAAACAAGCGTTCTATGGTTTATAAACAAACTCTTATACTTTAAATTACCTGTGTCACAAGTCTTGGAAGATCCATATTTATTTATAAATTATTCAGGAAATTTATTTTGGCTATTAACACCGGGGTTTTTCGTGTAGAGCTCTCTTTTCGCACTCGGTGTAGTTTGCTCGGTTATCAGAGAAGTATAAGACGATAAAACTGTACCGGGCAAAAGATTAAACAGTTATAGATGGCTAAGTAAAAAAGTATTCTACGAGATAATAAAATGCACGATAAACATTTCAGGTTCCGAGAATCGACTAGCAAGTGATGCAAAGAAAGTAATTCGTTTTTGAAAAATGACATTGTTACGAATGAAAGTAGCTACTTTCTCTGTTTATATTAATTGTTGATCGGCGACAGCCGACAAAGTCGAAAGCGAAATGATTGCAACAAATTGCTCCCTCTATAACAGCTCGTAAGTGTTGTACTTTTTTTTACGCGCAACGCATCAGATCTTTCAGAAGGTGCGCCGCGCGCGTGGACACGCGTCATCGACACTATTTTGGTGGATTATAAGGAAGGAGGCAGAAGAGCCGCGCACGTGCCGAGATCTGCCGGATATCTTTATTTCTCTCCCACTTACGTCTTACTGTATCTTAGTGTTCTATGTTTCCTTGTTTTATTCAAATAGCATCTGAGAATATGATTTCTCGTTAGTAGTTTGTCCAGTGAATTAAAGAGTGTTTTCACTTTGCTTTCGTAAATGAGAACTTGCAAAAACTGTAGTTTTGCATTTTAATTAATAAAAAACTGCCAACCTTCCTACTTATTTTCTTGACTTATTCTCTATAAAGTGCAATTTGCATCAAGTTTACATACTGTAAGCCTTTCTATTATTGCTATATTATATATAAATTATACATATAATATTTAAAAACATCACCTATTTAATTATGATATTAGTTTTGAATATATACTTTTTATTAGTAGTAACGCACATTAAATGACAAGCATATCAAATTTGTTAAAGATATTCAATTTTTCCGCAAAAAGTAAAAGTGAGACAAATTATACTTGCACGATCTAATCTATTCCAGAGTTAATTTAACTGTAAGTAAATTTAATTATTCCATGATTATTCGTTTTATCCGTTTATTAAGTCTATGAATTTCCAGTAGCTAGGTATATCCTAAATATATTATTTCGATCTTACGGGAAGCCGGAGGAGCAGAATTACCGACGATTACAGTTTCATACTTTTTTCGTTCAATTTTTAGTATTTCAACATTTTTCGAATTGAGCCCAATTAAATATCTTAAATAGTAAATGACTCTTTAAGTTTCCATATACAATTTTTTTTCCTTATAAAACAGAGTATTCATAGTTAAACTTGGACAATTTCTTTAGTAATAATATGATGGAATATTTTCGCATTACATAAATATCATTAAAAAATATTATTGATGTTATTTTAAATATATCAGTACTTACTTAAATGAACATTAATGAGAATAAGAAGGGTTTGAAATAAAATAAAATACATATAGCTTTATGTATTGAATTAATGTCATTTTATTTATAATTTACCTGATGTACTGTTACAAATATCAATTGCGTGATATATTGTCACATTTTCTATACGTTACAGTCCTACATACAATTTAAGTAAAATATATAACTTTTTCTTTATTGAAAAAAAAATTTTGAAAACGTCAAATTTGTCGTAAATAAAAATTTAAATTAGTATAGTTCTACAGATTATGATAATGATTTATGGAGAAGTTTATAAAATTAATTAAATTACTGTACTAAATGTCTTAATGATTCAAATTTGAGTAAGTAGAAAAAACTGCATTTGTTGAATTTGTACATACATTTGCTATTTTATTGAATTTGTACATACATTTCATTTGTATAAAAGAGTAATAACCAATATTTCTAAATAAATTCGATTAATTTTTTGCAATGGCTTTATTAAAATTTCAGTATTATTTTTTCGATTCTATGTCCTTTATTTTGCTGATATAAAATGTGTTTCTGATTTTTTATCAATACAGTATTTTACAATTGTTGAAAACAATTATTTGAATAACAAAAAATAATATTAAAGTAAAACAAGTACATCTTATATCCATTATAAGTTGAGAATAACTGACATCAATATAATTTTAATTTCATTACTTATATAATTTCATACTTAAATAAAAGTTATTGTTGTGAAAAAATCAATCAATACTATCTTTATTAAATTTCAGTCTGTTAGATTATAGTTTTGCATTTGTGTCCTCAAAAGAAGTAAGAAATTGAAGTTTGATCAAGATATGAATGAATTTGCATAAAACTTCAATAATAAAATAAAATACTTCATATATTAAGTATGCCAATGAAACCAAAAATATAAGACAATGAAGTACAAAAAAATAATGCCTATTAGACAGATCTCAATTTCTTAATATCCATTGCTTAAAACATCTTATTTGGCAAATATTAAATTTATTATTGTAATGTTATACAATGCAACTCGTATGTCTCTGTCCTTTCATTATTTCTTAACTTATGAATGAATAGATCACTAAGATCCAAAAATTGCAAATACTTCTTATTTGCATATTATACAATCATGAAAAATGATTATGTAAGAAATCCTTAAATTTACGAGTTACTTAATTAAAAAATCAATCTATATTGTTAATTTTGAGGAATCTTCATTCAAGTTCAGCAGCTCTGCGAAGAAGTACATGAATTTTGTCTTTAATCCAATTTTTGTTGTAAGGTGCGTAGGTATTAGTTGATTTTTGATAAACTAAACAGGACAAGTCTGTTAGTTCATCAAGGAAATCGAACAGCTGTTTGATATCATAAGTGATTGTAGGTGTATTTGGATTTTGTCTTTTTAAGTACTCTTCATATATTTTACATACACCTGTGGAAAAATTATTTATAAATTCATAGTTAAATTTATCTACTTTTAATTAAGTCTTAAAATAACTAAATACTAGATATTGTAAAATTTAACTTTTATTAAAATATCGAAGAAGATTGTCTATAATCAAAGATGAGACTGATCTTAGACTAAACCAAAGTACCGATTTATTTTTATATAAATACTGAAAGGTTTTCTTGCAGTACAATAACTTAAGAAATATTTTTTACATTTGATAAATGAAATTAAGAAATACTAAAAATTTTTAATTATCAATAGTATAAAACAATAGAAAATCTATACCTGATTAGCTAAGATAACGTATACTATATGCAAAAATTGTTCATACAAACGTAAAATTTCAAAATGACATAAATGATTTCAATGATTTCTAAATATAAGAGATAAGACTTATTTATTTTACATTTTTAATAATATCGTCTCAATCAGGAACTTATTAAGTACTTAACACCTTGATAGTATTTACATTTTTAAATGTCTCTTTTAATTAAGTTTTCTTTAAATAAAACATTGCTTTAGAAAAATTCTTAATACTACTATACTACATAATTTTAACCTTGTTTTAATACTTTTAAATTAATAAAGATAAAATATTTTTACTATTTCCTATTAATCCTTTAGCTATAAATTCAATGTTGTATTAAATTACATGTTATTATTTTTATTTTAACAACAATTTAAGAATATATTTGTATTAATCACTGTAAAATATGACATTCAGTATGCAAAATTTATGTTACTAAGAAAATAATATATTTTATTTATATATATTTATATCATTGTTTTTGGTAATAATCAATAATGATTTTATATAAATATTATGCATTTATCAATGTAATAATTACCTTCCATACATTCGTTGACGCTTTCATAATCAGAGTATGTCCTTGTTTCAGGCCTATTTGCAGGTTGAACAAGAAGTATAGTATGCGACTGAAAATAGATTTGCACAATATTAATTATAATCATAACAATTATGTCATTATTACAAATCTAAAGTTAATATATGAAAAAAACAAAATTTCTTAATTTTAAGCTTGCAAAAATTGTACAAATTTCAGATTGGTTAATCCTCATTCATAACCTACAAATTAGTTTTGATTTTAAAATATGAATGCAAAAAATAATAGTTTTCTAAAAAAAAAATACAATTTCCTTTACAGAAATAGTTTCGACTATGTTAATTAATAAATAATCTTTGTACTACTTTCACTAGCAATTTTATATAAGAAATGAAGTAAACAAAGGTTGGCGACATGCAAAATGCACATAGCCAAGAAATCATACGTACCATTTTCGTTAAATAAGATATAGTAACTTTCACAAAAAATTACTGTGAAACTTTAATTATTACTGTACAAAAATATTAATTTATTCTTAATGACTTTTATTATATTATAAGCAATATATAATTTTTCCGGTTATAATGGAGTTCACTCCATCCGCAGCGTTTTCGATGAATGTCGACTTCAGTGTGTTGATTTGCTTATAACCTATAGAGTATAGAAGGTACCTAATGCTACTAATTGTACTTAATATGTGTAGACAGAGAAACAGTCCAACCGAATGCCGCATCGTTCCGTTTATTCCTGTGTTTCAGTATCTTAGCGTTATTCTTTGAAACCTGTTTGAGTTTTGGATTGATTGATATACCTATTTTGTGAGCTATACAGATAATGAGCGGTACAAAAATATTTTCAAATAGTAAATATCTATGTAAATAATTCATTTATCAAAGATTTAATTTATTTCCTATAACGTTGTTACGAATGTTATTTTAATGTTAAATATATACCTATTAACTTTTCAAATATATTTAATGTGTAAAAATTCATTGCACATTTATAACGTGTCAATTATAACCGCTTATAGGTATAGTAACTTATTATTATCATACAATTTTTTGAACCTAGTTTATGGTGTATTAAATGTTATATATTTAATTAATTATTACTGTCTGTACAAAAATTTGGTAGTGGTTTGACGATTTTTTAATAGTTTCTATAATATTTTTAGTACTGATCCTAAATTAATTTAAGTCTTTTAAAATAATTATATCTTTTACTTGAAAATTTTGATAAATGGAAACCGCATGTCTATATGTAATTTTATCATGGTGACAGTTGCACTAAGTTAAATAAAATTCAATTAGGTACTTATTTTGCACACAATATATTGACTCATTTATCTATTACATCATTTCGATATCTATAATCAAATGACGTCCATAAAGTTTTCTTAAAAATTAATAAATATGCGCTTGAAAAATTTCAAAAGTTGAACTGTTATATGGTTCATATAAGTGCACTTCATCTTCGTATGTCCATCCTATATTTTTTATTATAACAAAAATATTCTGTATATGTTTATAGTATAATAGGATATTAACTTATCACATCCTTGTTAAATTATTATCAAAATTTTTTAAAATTTTAATCTATAAATAAGCTATTTCAAAGTTTGCGTCACGAAAACCAAGAACCAATATGAAGCAATATTTCGCAGCATTGGAATTTTGAAGATACCGCTGACGGATGCCGGTTGGATCATATATACTGCAAAGTGCAAACATACTGCAGATTGCAGAGTCGGCTGAAATTGGAATACCTATATATATAGTTTCCTTTCTCTTTTTTAGAGTTGCCGATTGCCATTGGGTTGATTCAGGGGCACTATAGGTATACATATATGTACATTTTCAGATATGTTGCTATTTGTTTCTTATATCGATATATATATATTATTCCCTATTTTTTTTTTTTTCCGTATCCGTATATAAAAAAGTGATGACCGGATGTTGTGAAGCCAAGATAAACGTTATGTGATTGGCTCATGTAGTGCGCATGCTTCTAAGTCAGGAAGTCTAAACGTCTTCTAGGTTAGGGCGCGCAACGCGCGCTGTTCAAACTCTAGTATAATAAATTTAAAGTATAAAAAATAATAAATAATAGTAAATAAGTATCACTATCACTATAGTCATTTGCTAAAAGCGGAACGGGCATGTCAATGTTCTATTGTTCTATACCTTATCCCTAAACTATTTTACCGATCGGATCCTGAATAATTAGTAATAACTAAATAAATTCTTGATATCCGTATATAATATTATGCAAAACCCAAATTCAGGTGCATTTCGTCTATGAATTATCTACCATCTGGCAAAGTTTCAAGTGAATATTTTAGAGACACTCTAAATTGAAATAGTCATTGAAATATTTACTTGGAACTTTACCTGATGATAGATAATTCATAGACAAAGTGCACCTGCATTTATGAATTGCATAATTCAATTTTTTTTTTATTAATACGAATTATTTACTTAGTCGGTAAAATGTAGGGCGGGAAATTAAAAATTTGAATTGACTTTAGTACCCCCTTAGCAAATAGTTTCCCCGATTATCTAGAATTTACAATTTATCTAATTGAACCCTTATAAAAGTGATGCCCGGAAGAACTGAAGCCAAAACAATACTAATGTGAATATGTGATTGGTCAAAACTAACAGTACTTATGCAGAATAAAGCAACAGCGCAAGCAGCAATGGGGAAAGAATATTCTTTCGATGGGATGCTCTCTGTACGACAGTGATACTATACCGACTATACGTACCAAGTCAGTTACTCAGTAGGTACTAGTATAACTTTTGTCTTTATCTAACTTATCTGATATTGCAATCCCACTATCCTTCCACAATACCTGCAAATTGCAATACGGAATATACCCTTGTAGCACAGTTATATGTTCCATGCTGATGTGTTGTTCCTTATTTTCTAATACAATACGTGGTCCAATATATCTATATATTATACAGACAACAATATAGGTATAGAACAAAGAAAACTCAACACTGAACCGAGAACGGCTGATTCACTGACGGGCAAATATTGTAGAACGGCCACCGGGTGGAGTGACAGGCGTTTGAATTTTTTCGAACTATCTGTAAGTGTAACAAGTCACGAGAAATATAAAAATGGAAGCGAAACCAAAATTAAGTCAGGAACCTACGTGGAAGAAATTGAAGGATTACTTCGTCAAAAACGTTGATAATATTAACATAAATAAATTATTTCAAGAGGATCCCGGCCGTTTTGAAAAGCTTAGGTATGTTATTGGGCATTTGGAGCATTCTTACCGTTTGACCTTGAAATGACCCTTCAACCTTTTTATCATTGTTTTGTAAAAATTTAAATTTCATTTAATATTCTAGAACCTCAAATTATCTAAACCTATAGAAACTAATGCAATGGATTGTAATAATAGAAAAATCTTTCTATAAATAAAATTATAATTTTTTTTCAGCAGGGTAATTTTTATGAATGAATAATAACTAGGTATTACTTTTTTTATGTATAAGTTTAAGCAACATTTAATTTGTTATGTAATGTTGATTTATGGTTGAGGGTGAGGTTATGCTGATATTTGCGTTATTACATCAGAATGAATTTGAATTAATATTTCAGTTTGAAGCTTGATACTCCACAGGATGGACCTATTCTTCTTGATTATTCCAAAAATCGTATTACTGATGAAGCTCTTAGTCTCTTATTCCAATTGGTATAATAAAATATCTAATATCTACCTAGTAAGTTAAATGAAACAGAAGATAATATATATTATTTTGTATATTTTATAGGCAAGAGACCGTAAAATAGAACAAGCACGAGATGCAATGTTTGCTGGTCAAAAAATTAACTTTACGGAAGGTAGAGCTGTACTTCATACTGCACTCCGTAATAGAGCCAATACACCAATTTTAGTTGATGGTAAAGATGTGATGCCTGATGTAAATGCAGTTTTGGCTCACATGAAAGAGTTCACAAATCAGGTAAAATTGATTAGAGATATCAACTTATAAATTTTATTATTACCTACATTCATGTATTTTTGACTTCTTAGACTGTTCTTATATTACTTGAAAATTCTTTTAGCATTTAAATTTAAATATTCTTTTACATTTTTTAAAATTTTTTCAAATATAGTAATATAAATAGAATATAAATTTACAATTAAGTTTAAAAGATAATAATACATAATGTCGCAAATGATCAGCAGAAATAGAGTTATTTAAAATAATTTTGTATTTTTTATGCAAAGGTTATTTCAAAACAATGGAAAGGCTTTACAGGCAAACCTATTGAAGATGTCGTTAATATTGGAATTGGAGGTTCTGATCTGGTAAACTTATTTTTTACTTATAATTTAAAATTTTATTATATTTTATAAAATAATCCATAAAACTTTTTAAGGGACCACTTATGGTAACAGAAGCTTTAAAGCCATATCATATTGGACCACGAGTTCATTTTGTCAGTAACATTGATGGAACACATATAGCTGAAACATTGAAGAAATTAAATCCAGAAACAGCTTTGTTTATTATTGCTTCAAAAACTTTTACAACTCAAGAAACAATTACAAATGCTACTTCAGCTAAAAAGTGGCTTCTTGAACATTTGAAAAATGTAAGCTTATATACTTTTTATTTAAATTGGATTGAGTTTAGATTAAAAATCTAATGACTATTTTTGTGTTTGTAGGATTCAGCTGTAGCTTCTCATTTTGTGGCACTGTCTACTAATACACCAAAGGTCAAAGAATTTGGAATTGATGAGAAAAATATGTTTGGCTTTTGGGACTGGGTTGGAGGACGATATTCCTTGTGGTCTGCCATTGGCTTGTCTATTTCCTTATCTATTGGATTTGATAACTTTGAAAAACTTTTAGAAGGAGCATTTTACACAGATCAACATTTCAGATCTGCCCCATTAGAAAAAAATGTTAGTAAATATTGTCACGTTCGCGACTTGCCACGCGCAGCCAGCGCCTACTTGACACCTGCCACGTAAAAATATTATAAATCACAATTTATTTTGAATTAGAAAATAACATCATTTTTTTAGGCTCCAGTGATTCTCGCTTTATTGGGAATTTGGTATCATAATTTCTATAACGCAGAAACTCATGCTTTACTGCCCTATGATCAGTATCTTCACAGATTTGCTGCTTATTTCCAACAAGGTGATATGGAAAGTAATGGAAAATATGTAACAAGATCTGGTGACAGTGTTGATTACTCAACAGGTAAGTATATTTAAATTTATTTTGTTTTTTCATTGGAAATAACGTTCAATTATGAATTGTTAAAGGACCTATTGTTTGGGGAGAACCTGGAACAAATGGTCAGCATGCATTTTATCAATTGATTCATCAGGGCACAAGACTTATACCAGCAGATTTTATTGCACCAGCACAATCTCAAAATAAGGTTCAGATTTTGAATAAAAAACTTGTTCTCAATTATATAAAAATATATAAAAATATAAATGTATGTATAGGTTCAAGGGGACTTGCATCATAAAATTCTCCTTTCTAACTTCTTAGCTCAAACAGAGGCTTTAATGAAAGGAAAGAGTCCTGACCAAGCTCGGGATGAACTTCAGAAATCTGGAATAAGTGCTGATCAAGTAAACTTATTATTGCCACATAAAGTTTTTGAAGGGAACAGACCAACTAATAGCATTCTTGTAAAGAAACTTACACCATTTACTTTAGGGACTTTAATTGGTTTGTATAGAATACATTGATTTTTCATACATATTTTTATAAAATTATATTAATATTACTTGATACTTTTTAGCCACATACGAGCATAAAATTTTTGTGCAAGGCATAATTTGGGATATCAATTCCTTCGATCAGTGGGGGTATGCATAATTGCTTATAATATTTGTTATATACATATATTTTGTTTTTAAATAAATTTTTAAATTTACTTTTAGTGTGGAATTGGGCAAGCAGCTAGCTAAAGCCATAGAGCCTGAATTAAACAATGCCGATAAAATTACTAGTCATGATTCATCTACAAATGGATTAATTGCATTCATAAAACAGAACAGTGCTTAATTCATTTTCTTTATAGTATAGTCAAAACAATTGGGAAATATATAGATTTGTAAGACTCCACCATCAGTCATAAGTGATATTTTTATTGATATGAAGGATGCGTCTACAATGGCCTAACAGCCTTCATCAAAATACAGGCTTGCATATGTACTTTGCTGTTTGTTGCTCCCTTGTTCTAAAACTTAATTGGTGTTAAATTTGCACTTGCTGTTAGCTGCAGCATTGGCTTGTGATTGTACTCTTAGTTTATGTAGATCATAAACTTAAATTATTTATAAATCTGATTTCTAGTCTCTTGCAAATATGGGAGAAATTTAGTTTAATTTCCATATTACAATTGATCTAAAAATCAATATACTTATATTTTAGTTGCATTTGTAATTTTGTCAAAAGGATGATGTAACCAGCTTTAATTTAATCAACTTTATTGTTATAGAAATATTTATCCACTTTTTTATGTTTGATAAAAATCTACCATTGATTTTGATACTTGTCTTTTACACATTAAAATGGTTTTTTCTCCTAAAAATGAAATATTCCATATACATGCGAGTGCTAGAACACAAAATTGTTGAATCAATGGCATTGTTGTCAGTTGTCATTGTTGACGTCAATAAATTTAATAATACACAAATATTGAAGCATGTTCAGTATATACTTAATTATTGCTAAAAAAATTTCCTTTTTATCCTTTTCTTCATGAAAATATTGGACACTGGAAAAGTAGAAACCAGGAGCAGTTAGCGCACATATACGCATACTTAACACAGGTATATTATGTTGTCATGTTCAATGTTGACGTATATTGATATGTGTAGGTATTCCACACAATCATATACCCAGATTAAGGAAAAAAACAAAACAAGGACATCGAGCAAGTCCAATGATGTGCGTCGCTCAATTGCGCGTTACTTCCTGCCGAGCGTCGAATAAATTATGAAGCAAACATAATAAGACATCGCTGCGGCTTGCGGCGCGCCGCGAACTTTGTAACAGTCGCGACTCTTCCAGTTTTCCTCTCTCTTGCGACAAAGTAGTAGCGTTCATCTCCGATCCCTTCCGGTCGCAGGTATACGCGCGCGTGAGTACAACGTATACAGCCGCAGATCCACCGTATGCAGCCTCTCAATCGCAAAGTGTTGCTCTGCCAAAAGGGTTTCGTGTTCGACTGTCATCTCACAGCTGTTTTTTTATATTTACTTTTTGCAAGCATTTTTATAACGTTTCACAGAAAATAGGAGATGAGGCAGTTCTTAACCATATTCTACTTTACTGCTCTTATTATTCCCGAGTATACAGTTTCTGCTTTTAAAGGAAAATTTGAGTTTTCAAGTTTTATTTATGAATAAGCGTATAATTTATGGGTCTTAAGTTATACAATTGAGATTTACATTTTTTTCAAGCTTAGGTTAATATTGAATTGTATTTGTAATTCTTATCGCACAATTTTGAGATAAGGTTTCGTGATTTAAGTACGAGGAAAAAATCATTTAGCTTAACATTCATAATTACTAAAATAGTCTCATTAGCGATTACCATTTTTATATATACTAGATACGTAAACCGTTTGTGCCATTGAATGACCAACGACTTACGAGAGAGTAAACTAAGTAGTACGCTTTTACGCTCGCACACTTATACACGTTCCGGTTTTGCTTTTCCTTTTTTTTTTGCGCGGGGGTGTGGTACGTCAGATACAGATTTAATGGCGTGAAAGAAAAAAAAACTGGAGCATAAGAAGAACAAAGAGGGGGTTTTTGTACTTTTCGCTTTATGCGGACAGCGGCAACAAGCGCTTTTGGAAGTGCATAAGATAAAGAAATGGAGATTTTGACCAGGCACTACAACGTCCTAGAACAGAGGATTCTGGGCAGCCTGGCAACCAACGATCTACGTCATCGGTACGTTCGTTACTTAGTCGATTAATTAAAGTTTCTCTCTTCTTTTTTTCTTCTCTCTCTTGTTCGCATGTAGATCTATATATCTAAATGACGTGACTTAACCTCCAATCTTGTACCCTGACACCTTTTGTTGTTATGCACTTTGTCCTTCTTTGCGTCAATGCGCAGTTTCTTTGTGTTGTATTTTTGCTTGTGAAATAAGCAGAATTTTGTATACTATTAGAATGGTTTTCCAATAGTTTGGAGCAATTCTAAGTCAGCTCTAGATTTTTATAATTTAAATTCAGTCAGTTTATATTTATTTTTGTGTATTATTTTATAACTAATGTTTGTTTCTAGAATTTAAATGCTATTAAGCATTTCAAAGTTTTTACGATGAAAATGCAATTAAAATGCAAAAATAAAATGCAAAATGTAAAATACCTTATTTAAGAATTTGGAGACGAATCTATTGTTAAAAATCTGAAATTTAGCATTATTTTTACATTTAAACATACCATATTTAAATATTTCTCAAAATACAGTTTTGTAAATTCTTCAATCTTATTACAAAACTTCACATATATAAAAAACAAGTTTAATATTATCCTAATATTTCAGAACTAAAGACTGCACTGGATTATGGCTTGGACCATTAATTGGTTTGAGCGCATTAATAACTTTCTTGAAAGAAGATATAAGTTATTCGGAAATATGCCTTTTAACTGGAATCACTGGAGGAGGGTTGGTAGTCAGCAGTATATGTCTTTATACTAGACTGATGATGAGAAATGTAGTAGCAAAAGACTTTCACGCTGTTTATTTTTTACCTGCCATAACTTTATCTACTTTGTTCCTACTGATTGGTAACAAAGGTAAACAATTTTATGAAGATTATATAAGAATTTATAATAAAATATACATTAGGATTAAAAATTATAAAATTTATTCTGAAGAATGTAAAAAATATATTTAATTAAGTGCAGGATTGCTAGTGAGTGTAGCATGGGGGCTAACAATTGGAAGTCTAAGTACATGGGGTGTCATACAGCTGATATCCAATTTACCTGGTTGTTTTACCTTGGGTGAAGCAACTGCTGTCATGCATAGTATTGCACTTTTCTTACTCTCAACTTTCACAAATTTGCCTTTGAGATATCATTTACCTCCTATTCATGAAAATGATATTGCCACTGCAATATTACAGGTAAGATTTCGCATGTAAATATGTACTAAAAATTTTTTAATAGAAACTTTGTCTAATAATTTTTTGTTTTTACAGGTATCAATACTTTATGTAATGTTAATTTGCATTCTGTGTGCAAATTTTCCTAAATTACGTGGACCAAAACAATTTTACTCACTAGTAATTGGAATGCTAGTCATTGTAACTATTCCTACATTACATGTTATACTTGATCAAAGTCCAATTCTTTGGATACTTTCATTTGTATTCAGTTCATATAGTAGGGTAAGTTAATAAGTGTTTATTTTAATGAATAACTTTATATTAAGAAATTAGTTCATTTCTATTGACCAGCCTAGCGATTTTTCTTAAAAAATTTTTTTTTGAAAAAACTCAAAAAGACATAAAAAATTAAAAACAAAAAAAAAGAAAGAAAAAATTAATTTTTCTTGCCAGTATAACATTATAGCCAATACATATTTAATTTTACAGATATTGCTTGTTATATATTGGGGTTTGTGTTTTTTACTTGCTTCTGCGGCTATAATTTATCAAGTTTTAAAAAATTCTCAAGCAACTACATCAGTCAGAAAAACTTTCCATGTCTTGGCTGTTATGGTATATATTCCAGGTCTAATTTGGCAACCAACTTTCTTGTATTTGGCAAGTGGTGTAGTTTTGGTATTATTTTCAATGATTGAGGTAATTAACAAACTTTTTTTCCAATATATTTTTTATCTGCCAGTTTTAAATAATTTAAAAATTTTTTAAAAGCTTATAAGAATTTTAAAAATGCCACCTTTGGGAGGATTCCTTCAAGACGGTTTTTCTTCATTTGCTGATGAAAAAGATTCGTTAGTTTCATTAACTCCAATGTATTTATTGTGTGGTCTATCAGCAACTCTTTGGATGCCTACTGAAAGTATGGGTTTGTTACCTTTAATGAGTGGCATTTTAACAATTGGTGTTGGAGATACTGCCGCTAGCTTTTTTGGAAGCAATTGGGGAAAGCACAAATGGGTAGGTTCAGAGAAATCTATTGAAGGTACAATTGCTTGTGTCATTTCTCAGCTGCTCTTCATTTTCGGATTTGCTGTTTTTGGTATGTTACAAATTTAGCACTTTTAATATTTAAAAAAAAAAATATTTTTATTCTAAAGTATGTTTTATGAATATTTTTCAGGGTATATAGAAAGTACTTCATTGCTAGTTAGAAGTATATGTTCAGTAATTTTAATATCACTTGTTGAGGCTCATACTGAACAAATTGACAATCTGGCATTGCCATTCCTCATGTACCTGTGCCTTACAATTTAAACTAGAAAAGTACATCCAAAATTTTTTTTGAATGTATTCAAAAGATGTTTATTTTCTGATCATAAATATCGTCATCGCGACGGTTAACAATTTTTATAAGAACTAGATATTTGATCAAGGATGTAGTACATCTGAATAATGATCAAATTTAGCTTTAACTTACTTTACTTATACAAGACATATCGAATATTTATTTGATTCAATGTACGCGATTAACATTCATATGTTCTTCTGTTAAATTATTTACAATCATTACCTTTGTTTTTTGTTAAAAGTCTATATATACAAATGTTTTGCTTTTACCAATTTTGGAATGATTAGATGAATGCGTTTTATATGTAAATGTGTACATGATATAAATATGCCAATCAACGAATGGTTTAAGTGATAATCATAACAGTTGTGCCTAAGGATTTTTTTTTGTTATATTACAAATTATTGATCATAGCATTCCTATTAATGCACTTTCTAACAAATGCAGTTAATGACATTTCTGTAAAAAAAAAAAAAAAAAACAATTTTAGAAATGACAAGCTCTAAATGTCAAGCGCCAAAATGTATTACAATAAAATATTTTTCTACTGGAATATAATCAAAGGTCTTAGTTAACTATCAGAATTGATGTTTCTGTTACGACGCAATTAAAATTAATTTTGTAATTTTACAAAGTAAATAGTAAAAAGTTTGTGATATAAACTTAGACTGTAAAAAAAGCGCCAATTTACATGTTGAACCGCAGTTAATTTTCTGTATCTAAGATTTATACAGCTATTATTTAGGGTATATAGAATAACTAACAGTTTAATTTTTAAACGTTTTTATTGACCGCACAGCCTTAAAATTTGTCCACGCAGTAAACATCAAACCCAACATTCGGGTCGATGTGTATCCTTGCAGAATACGATAAAAAAACATCGGGCTACGTACTCTGTTCTTACGAGATACGTTGCAAGTGTGTCAATGGATAAGAAAAACAATACTTAAGAAAATGAATTATTGCCATACATATAACGTGAATTGCTGCTCAGAATCTTGTACCTGCATTAATCTTTGAATAATAAAATTGTTATTTAAAAAAAATCAAATATACGTAAATAAGAGAAAAGTCATCTCTTTTACTAACTGACTTTTGTAATACAGTTTACCGACAATCAATATCAAATTAATATATTATAGAAGTTTTCTAGGTTTCAGGAAGCCACAAAATTTATCTTTAAATATTTGCCTCGAAATTCTTTTTTGTTTTGCTATAACACAATGAATACTTTTTTAAATTTGTACTCCGTGATTATCAAAGAAGCACAGTTGTTTCTAAAGATACACACTACTCGTTACAATTGTAATTTGTTTTATAATCTGCTGTTACGGTTTGTACAGCAGTTAAATAAATATGTTGATACTCTTCAGTTTAGTTATTATGTACTTTGTTTTGTCTCACATTATTTCCTTTCATTTTTTAAAACATTTTTACAAAAATTCTTTGGAATATCTAATATTTTTTAAATGAGTATTCAGTATAAAGTTAAAATGAAGGAAAACATATTTCGTAATTTGTGTTAATATATTTGGAGAATCCTAACAAAAAAAGACTATAATACACGAATGCAATTTTTAATAAACAGTGTTATTATATCACAAACAATATTTAAATAAATACTATATATATAAAAGTAGATGCATTCAGGTATTACAAGACTGTATCTGTATAGATTTGGTATTGGGATTCTCCTAATTTATTTATAAGCTATAAAATGTAATTCCGAGTTGTTAAGCAATTAACTAATTAGATTTTATAAATAATGATATGTTTGTGTAAGAATTAAATCTTCAGGTTAAATTAATCTATATGTATGTAACCTTATTAACTTTTGATGAAAACATTTTTATAATATTAAAAATCATTCGTACATAGAATATGCAAAAAGCGAAGTGAATAATGCTCAACAAATCCTAGATAATCGTCTTTGCAATCATGTTGCATTGTAGCTGCTATAGTCGTCACTCACCGTGACAATACATATTTTCTGTTCAATATATTTCGGTATATTTCATTAACTGGAGTCCTTTAAAGTATTATTAGATTTGCGTTGCGTCAATCGGTTTCTATTCTGTTATGTCTTTTCGATTTGGTGTCTATTCAATTTTCGGATACTGCAATACGCATCGTTACATATATATAGTACTTCCATTAATTTTATCCGATTTTGTTTTTAAGTACTCATGCTAGATGATAGTTGCAGGGTCTTTACAATGTTAAAAGATGTATACACATGCATATTTTTCATTCATGAAACTTTTCATAAAAAGCATTCATGAAGTTAAGTTTTTTTACATCATGCAAGATATTGCGTTTATCATTAATCAATCCGATTAATTGTATTATACGTAATATCTGTTACTACCGAAAACGCTGATGAATGGCGAAAAATAATACACAGGAAGGAAAAGATTGGCAAATCTAAGCAAATTTATAAAATATTGAACCGTTCTCGTTTATATAAAAATTTACAGTCTTCTAATGCAATTAAAATGTGAAGTACTTTACTCACCTCTACTTTCAATTATCTTCTTAATAAACTTAAGCAAATATGGTTTTACTTAATATGCTTTTGGAAATATTGTATGATAGTAAAATTATATTCAGACTTTCATCTACCTTTTCAGTTAAATTACCTTTGAATTAAATGCTAATTTTATTTATATTGATGTGTTTGCAGACGTCCTTATATTTTAATATGTATCATTATAAGATTTTAACGTTAATTTCAAACATTTCGATACTCGTTTGATTTTCGAAGTTTTATTCACTTTTTAGACAATATGTTTTGCGGAAAGTTTACATGTTAAACTTTAGTCATCGTTGAACTCGTTGAAACTTTAGCTGATCACTTTTATCTTGAATAATTTCAGTTAAATCCGTAAATACAGTTAATGCTTGAATATACACGATGATAATCAGCGACTAAACATCGTCTATTTTTGCAACGTCTGAAATGCTGCCACGAGAACCAAGCAAATTGCGGTTCACCCGAATAAAAGTATTCTGCAGCGCCATCGAAAAGTATAAGCATCAGTATACAATATATTGCGAGAAAAATTGACATCTGTGCACAATATTTTTACTCTATGGGCAAATTTTGATTGAATTCCGTATTCTATAAATATACTTTTACACGTTGAACGAGAGGATCGAATCGCACCTTCTCGCTTATATAGCAACTGAACGAAAAAAAAAAACAAAACAGTCGTTTACTTTTCATAAGATTTTATTTGAAAAAAGAATAAAAAAAAAAAGAATATAGTTATAGATACACCTTGAATTGATTTTCAATATGATTCAATAACAACTTGCCCATTTCCGGTTTCTCTCTACGTGCAATAGTTGAGGTACGTTGTGTTCTCTGAGTGTGTGTATAATCATACGTTGCATGCTAAAGATGATTCGAATCTCGATGATGTTTTTTTTTCTTTTATAATTTATCGTTATTATTATCGTAAAGGTAGATAGTTATACGTCATTCGTTACAAAATCGCGACAAAGCAGCGCTCCGAGATAGGCATATCCAGGCGTGGGAAATAAAATGTTATCCTCATTTTTTCAGTTTTTTTTTTGTTTGTTTTCCTTTACTTAACAAGAAATTCACCTACATAGTCCTTCTGTTTTCTGCGTTTTGTCCACGAAGGCAGGATATAATTATGCTTATTCATTGGGCGCAGTTTCCACCTTCGTGATTATAGTTATAATAAAAATCAGTTGCTGCATCAGTTCCTGTCCAAAACATTTAAATGAGCTTCAAGCTTAATCGAACATCGTTACAGATTCAGTTTTATGAAGAGGTTCGCGTTAAAAGTGGGCAAATCATTGTTAAATCAGGATCTTGGACAAATCAAAATCGTGCGATAAATATTCTTCTATCTATATAGTAAACATTCTACGCGTATCTTAATTCATGATTAATACAAAATGTACACATATCGTTTATAATGGCATATCATTTGCCTATTAAAATATCGATGAGAAAGGAAGAAATGAAAAACTAAATAAGATCAATAACCTTTGATGACTATCGTAAGTGAAAGAAAAAAAAATGATCGTTTCGTTCTTCCTTCGTGGATTCATCTTTTGACGCGCTAAAGCTCGACGAAAGTTTCGAGAATCTACATGATTTTTGGAATGCACAAGGATACTTTCTTCATCGTCGTTAATTCGATCGATTTATTATTTCGTCAAGTAAGAACAACTTTCCAATACTTTTTGCACCGAACAACATTACTATATCATACGACAAAAGGGCTTGAGAAAGTTACTCTTTCATTTTCTGCCTGTACAAATATTCTGCCTGCGTACACTTTCGTCTAACATTATTTTTTTCTTCTTCATTACAATTTTCAAAGTACATATTACCTATATATTGATTGGTTTTCCATGAATACAAATTCAACGTAACGCACAAATGTAGCACTCCTTTAACCAACGTCAATTACATATTTACAATTATGATTATAGAAGCTTGTTTTGGTACGTATAACCATAGATATATAATACTTATATAAAGGGAACAAAAACAACATGCCCGAGGGAAAAATGAACCTTTTCGTTAGCGTATAGGCGCCATTACATCACCTCGCAGTTCCAATTTCCCTTTCAACGGCTAACGAAAGAATGCTTATACACCGAACTGAAATATTCTGTAAATTATTGGACTCCCAGTGCAGTTTGAGAGATCCATTGGAATATAATGCCCGAATGCAGTGTTTTTTTTTGTTCTTTCCTTCGTTCTTGCTTTGCATCTGGTCTAGAATCTTAACGTTTATAATTTATAATGTGATATTTGTATGTGTGTACGTATGTGTGTGTGTGTGTGTGTGTGTGTGTGTGTGTGTATCCGTAAGCATGTTTTAAAATCGCAGTTTCGCGTCTTCTCATTGTTTTTCTTTAAATTCATAAAAGCGTGTGACATCGATAGAAAAGAGATGATCATGTTGTTTATATCCTAAATTAAACGCTTACCACGACTCGTCGTATACGTAACTTAAAGACGATTTACTCCCTTAAACAGGCAACGAAATACAAAGTTTACAAAAAATCAATTAAAACTATTGGATCTTAAAAATACGAGCTAATCAATAATCACGAGATCGTATAATGTACGGAAATCAATTATATGATTAAAGAAAAAGAAAAAGAAAAAGAGAATCGCTCTTTTTTATCGGTGGCATCGGTGTGTCACGGGATGAATTCGATCTCCCAAGTAGTCACATCCATAACATATTCACAAGTATTTTTCTTTTTTAAATGGGTCAATCGGAGATAAATTGTTTATATATACCAGACGGAGATTTGGTGAAGTCTCGCAACGCGCGGGGCAATATGTCATGCACGTAATAAGTTACATGTGCTCGTTATGCATATTTATATATATGCTTATATATTTCAGATTCAGTGTTTTCGCGAACGTGCGTCTATTTCTGTCATATCTGCCTACGTAAGATACACCCACGTGTGTCGCACATTGATAATAATTTTACATCTATTCAGACATCGTGATCCCCCGTTTCTTCTCCCGTACGTCGCTCAATCGCTCTGCGGCAATATATTTGTCTTTTATCTCCGACGATCACTTCGAGAAATCGATTACACGTGTTAAAGCCTCGTCAATTTACGCTTCTCTCGCCTTTACATCTTTGCCAAAATACGTATATAATCTTCTAATCTTTTTTCGTTTCCTCTTTTGTCCGTCGTACGTTATACAAACATTTTTAATGCTTAATTCTCTAATGATTATGCGCGGGATATCGACTAAATCGTTCCTAATCGTTTTGGTTTTTAAGTCACATCACCGTTTTGCTGCTGCTGCTGCTGCTGCACGCGACTTTGTCGTAAAAAGGAATTATTGAAAAAATAATTCTCGGGTTTAGCTTAAAAAAATATACATAGACTACGCAATTTATTGAACTATCTACGGTATAATTGCTAACTAATATCGATCACTCTCTCTCTTTCTCTCTCTCTCTAAACTTAATCTAAGCTACATAAGTTTATTTTACTTTATAGTACGTTTATGTAATAAGTGCGACGAATTCAAATGTAAACTTTGCATGTCTGAATGCATATGTAGCGCAGTTCTATGCATAACCATGCGAACGCGCAAAGAAAATCACGTAAGAATTGCATTTGCAGAATAGAGCGCGACTGTTATTGTCGTAATCTACTTGCAATCGCGGGTTAATACGTCAATGCTTTTTGTACACTCAGAAATACGCTTCTTTGAATCGCATAAATGTTTTTTTTGTTTGTTCTGAATGCTGCCCGAACAATAAAAATGGAATTCAACGGAATCTGGAAACAATACCTATGGTTCTTCGAACGAAGAGAACACAATCTTTCGATAATTTAAAAGAATAGAGAATTCGATAGTGGCAGTATTCAAGGAAAAACTATATATAGCTACGGAATATATGTTCGCTATCTCCGTGTCTAAATTGTGGTCGAT
Organism: Megastigmus dorsalis; assembly: GCA_900490025.1. Lineage (NCBI taxonomy): Eukaryota > Metazoa > Arthropoda > Insecta > Hymenoptera > Megastigmidae > Megastigmus > Megastigmus dorsalis. Next base: position 53,608 of record UELU01142770.1, on the reverse strand, counting down.
TTCTCAAAGCGAATCGAAGGAGTGCCAAAATATTTTTTAGTCAGAGCGCAAGAAACACATGAATTCTTTTTTGGTTCGTTCTACATTATAGAGGGACACATATTTCGAAAGATATGGACCGCTACTTGGATCGTCGTTCTCCTCCGTCGTTTTAATATACATCGAAGTTACTATATAGATTTATAAAACAAGACACCCTAATTATGTGCCTCTTGCGCGCAGCATCCACTTGCAGTAGATCTGAGCACTTTTTCCGCGACAATGAACAATACTGAGCGTTTTTTCTTTATTTATACTCTTTCGTTTACTTGTAGTGAAAAATTTTATTGAGCCGCTACAATGTCAGCAATGGTTGAGGAACTCTTTTCTTTTTTTTTATTCGATTGTGAAAAATCTGCTGAAAAATTCTGAATACTGGGCAATACACGGTTGTCATATAAAATTTGTCGTTAACGTTTGGCTCTTTATATACTTTTTGCGCGCTCAAAGCTTGCGTATATAGAAAAAAGCAGTTTCAATTTAGCGGATCAACGGAGAGTGATTCTATAAGCGGGGGATACTCATTGTTAATGTAAAAAAAGTGCTCACATCTGGTACAGCTTGTTTTTTTTTTTGTTTCTTTTTGTTTTTCGTCATAGTTTATATAATTTGTGAATGCATTGGTTGGGATACCGGACAAGGAAGGGTAAAGAGGAAATCATGTTTTGGTAAAAGTCGAGGAAACTGCAGCGAATTCACGCACCTAATAGAGGGTGATATAGCGCCGTTACTCTCGTAATTTGTGCCAGTCGGCTAGTTGACGTTTCGGCGAACTGCAGACTTCGTTCCAGTGGCTCAGGGCCGAACCTTGGCATTTGGGCCCGCCTATTTCCAATCTTCCAATTACCTGAAATCACATTATTACGGATTTTAAATGATAACGTATCGGTACAGTCTTGATTTTTATGACGTCATTTTTAGCTAATTCCTTAACATTTTTAATTCGCAATGTAATCATTTATATATATTTATATTACATATTATGTATAGTATATTTTTTAAAGCAGACATTTCATTAATTTCAATAAGAGGTAAAAGAAATGAATTTAGTTTATGGAATAAATATAATAGTTATATCTTAAAATAACTCATTCGATCTACTTACTGCATTTAATCAGTTATATGGATGCCACTTAGTTATGTATATAAGGTATTTTGTAACTTTATATCCCTTTTTTCGAAAGGGACTATGTGTTTTTCTTTCAATTCAAAATCAACCATTTCTAAAATAAATAAAATATTGAAAAATAATAATAGAGTACCTCGTTCTTCGTGACTCTGTCCCAATCGAGCAGAGCAAACTCGAGGCTGATCTTGCTGAGACCTTCGGCGTCGTTTGGAATCTCGAAGACGATGGACTCATTGAAAATGGGGTTCAGAGTCCGCTTCTTCACGTGCGTCTTCCTCTTTGCGATGCGCTGATTATTATACAACAGGTAAATCTTGACGTAAGGATCCGCCAGTCCCGTCACGTCCATCTTGGGCAAGTTTCGGGCTTTCAGCACTACGACGGTCAACTTGCTAGCCGCTGGCTGCCAGCACAGCGATACCAGGAGCTCACCTCTTCCTTGGGATTGTATCTGAAATCAATGATTTACGTGCCTAGTGTCAAATGTGAATATAAAGATGCTTAAATGTAACCTTCTTCTAGATAGATATTTAATTTCAAAGTGTGTGGTTAAGTTTCCAGGATTAAATTATTAGATAAAGGAGGATGCCAACGGAAGCATAAAACTATACTTCGAACTCGAAGAATCTATGTAATCGTAAGGATTCTCGTACGAGTGGGGAAATACATTGAAAGTAATTTTTTGCACTTTTCACGACTAATTGTCGCACGAAATCTTGATTTTTCCACTTACTTCAGTAAACTTCACTATTATTCTTTTCAATTGTTTCCACAATTTCCTAGATTGATTATTTTAAGTTTCATTTTATTTACGTACATTCCCTTGCGTTCTTCTGCTTACTATTAACGATTTCTTTGGCACCCTCCTTTACCGACGTAGTCACTTTTACCCTGTACTTGAATACATAGTATTTTTGCTACAGTAATAATAATGCAATAAGTATAATATTTTTGTAATTTGTAAGTTTATAATTTCATATAAAACTTAAAAATTATACGATTTTCATATTTAGTATTATTATATACTGTTGACTTTGCAAGAAGTTTTTTCTTTCAATAACATTACTATGTATAATTGTATAGAGATGATATTAAAGTTTACATACATTTAAAGCGAAAATTGTTTGCAGATTGGATGTAGGTATTACCTTCAAACTTCTTGGGCAAATTTCTTGACATAATGTGATTTGCTGGCTTTGTGCGATTTCCAGATTGTCCACCGATGAAAGTACACAGACAACTTCTCCAATAACGTCGTCACGAGAATATCTGTCGAAACTCATGACGACGAAGTGCAAACTGATTTTCTAAAAATAGAAAATTCCATTTACGTCAGAGTGCCATCTATACAAATAGCTAAATACTAATGGCAATAAATACCATTAATTACAATATCATAATTTTAAAGCTCAAATTTACCCTAATGTAAGGGCTAATGAGAAAATTCATAATTAATTTATTCTAAGAAATACGTTTGCATTTAGAATATTGCGCATTCATTAAAAACAGTAAAAAATGGACAATAAAATTAATGTAAGTTAATGGGTTGTGAAGAAGAAACTGGATTTTCTTAAAGATCGTGTTAGAATGTAATTATGCATGCAAATACTTGGATGAGCTTTCAATAAATATTCATTAGAAAGTAGACGGGTTGTTTTGATTCTGAAAAAAATCTAGATTGATAAATATAAGAAAAATTGTAAGTTTATGGGTGTGCCAATATGTATTCTTTTAAACAAATCTGTACTTATTTTTCTTTAACAAAATTGAAATTTGACTTGACACTTATATATCTTAAGAGCATGCAAAATAGAGTTTGCATTGTTTTCCACAATGAAATCGCATTGAAAAAGCATGTAATGAATTCGTGCTGGAATGAAAAATACGAACCTGCAGCTGAGCATGGGATATGCCAAAGAACGTAAAGTCCTCGTCGTAAACGGGGTCCCGGGTATTCCTGAGCACTCGAGTCTTGGTGCGATGCTGTTTGTCCGGCAGCAAAAGGAGCTTGACGTAAGGATCGCTGCTGGCATTGTGCTGACCGCGTGCCGGGAGTGCCTTGCACTTGACGACCGTCACCACGAGGGCGTTCTGCTCGCTGAGATAGCGCAGCTTGAAGACCAGCTGGCCCAGTCCATCTCTACCGTTATCCAGACAGTGGAGGTTGCCCTCGCCCCGGTCGGCTTTCTCGCTGTTCTCGAGCTCGGCCTTGTCCCGCTCGTTCTCGATGCTCAGTGTCACGTCCGCCGAGGGTGTTTGGATCGGCGTTCCTGCACCTGCGCGTCATCGACTTTATTAATACACTCACGCGTGAGTCGCGATAAATGATTCGATTTGACGCGAAAATAATAATCCCTGACTCGTATCGAGGATATTGCGTTTTATTGGGTTTGCGCCGATGTTCCGCTGTGATCGATAGTTGGACAAAAGGATAAATTTAGATTTAAATCGGGACTATTTAGGGTATGACGAAGGATATCGATATCTTCGGTTTCAAGTTTGACAAAAGCAATTTGCGAAGTTGACAATTTACGATTACGACTCGCATAGCTGCGCAGGAGTTCGTAACACAAACTGAACAAGACAAATTTAGTACAATGTAATTATAATATGTGATAAGAAAATTTTAAATATATGTATATAGTTTAGGTATTTACAAAGGTTTCATTTTAGTTCAGGCATGAATTAAAAAGTAATAAAATCAATAAATATTATTGCAACTGTTCTTCACGGATATTGGCAATAGCAATTCATTATTTTGATTGATTAGCTTCGGATTATGTATAGACTGGAATTGCAGATATAAATAACAGATTCATTCTATTTTTATATTAATTACAATACGTATATACGTATAGTCAATAGACAACATATTTATACTTGATATTTTCTATTTGTCATTTAATAATAAATATTGCAACAAGCTTTTCTCATGGTATCATCAGAAATTTAATGACTCAATAAACATTTTTTCTTTGAAATCTATATCTATATCTTTTTTTATGTAGTTCATGCCTTCTTATACCGACCGCGTTTATATGTAAATTGATATAGGCATTAGGTATAAGTAGGAAAAGTACTTGAACCATCAAGAAGCTCAACATCGATTTGACGGAAAAAAACGTTTATCCCGGATCATCTGTATACGGACTTACACGCCAGCTAAATACGTGTATTATTATACGCTCCTACATACTCGAACGCTAAACCCACACGGCAAGGTCATAAGATTCAGTAATAAAACGAGATACTATCTTCCCTTTTGTATACGCACAAATAATAACTCCGACATCGTGGGCCGAACGAAAATCGCTTCGCTAACATATACCGTCGCGCTTAAAGAAAGAAAGAAAGCGCAACATCGACGAAATGGAAAATAAAAGCTCGTAAAGAATATATATATATATAAGTATAAAGTATATAGGTGTATATAAGGAAGGAGGTGGTGCGACTGACCCTGCGGAGATCTCGGCTGTCCAGGTAGATTGGAAGGCTGCGGTCCAGTGGGACTGGGTGTCTGGGCTCCCTGTGATCCCGGTGGACTCTTGGCAGGTCCCGTCGGACTCGGGCTCTTCTTCAGGTAATGGCCCTGGCTGCCCGGACTCTTGACCGCCGTAGGCTTGCGATGGGGTGGCCTGAAGGCCAGGGACTTGTCCGTCCCGAGTTTCGTGTGCTCCCGACGTCTGCGACACAGCCACCAGGTCATGGCGACCGCGCAGAGTAGGAAGCCCGACCCGATGCACATGCCGACCAGGGTTGACGTCGACACTGCAACAAAAACCACCGAATCTTTTGAATCTGCCTTATCTTTTTTTTTATTCACCTTTCTATTGTACATTGTACAGGGAGTTTTGCCTTTAAAAAGGTATTGCATGTGCGGTTATAGGAGCAGATGAAGTTTGGGATATTTGTAACTGACAGCTGTATATAGGCATCTACTGTGATAGTTGCAGACCCCCGATGCGTATATTGTATATTATTGGTGATAAACGCGCGTGGAATAGAGGGTGGAGCTTGACGCTCAACGCGCGAGACCAACAAACGCGAAAGTTGCCCATACAGCAGCAAAATATATATTATATATAGGTTAACGCGTACACAATGCATAAAGCAAATGCACGAAGAGAATTCCAAATCACTGATAAGGAATAGAACTATTACCTGTACAAGTAGCTTCTATACATACTCCTTTCGTCTAAACTACTAAATCAAAAAGAAAATCCATAAAAGCGCGTCAAAGAAGGAACGACGTTCGCGATCGTCTAAAGCATAGAATCTCGCACAGGAGCTCGTGTTCTTTGTATTCGGCAAGTTGATCTCTTTCATTCGGGTGTACGCGCGTAAGAGAGGGTATATATTATAATATACAAGGTGGGTATGCTCGAGACATCCTCGGTTGCTGCTGCTGCTCTACCCGCTATATCGACGTGCATGTTTCAGCAGCGGGTCCGTATATATGTGCGTGTGTTTTTGAAACTGGAGTATACGGGGACGTGCCCGGAATCCATCCTACTCTCTACTACAGTGCAAAATTCTTATACGTGTGCCAGCTTTTAATGAAGAATAATACGAGAATATAGAGCGCGAAACATATTGTTCCCTTTGGATCCTTTGTTTTTCTTGCCGCTCCTTTAGAAATGCGTTTTTCTTTTTGCGCGTATAGCGGTTATATGCGCTACAAGGCAATTGGCTGTAATTTATTATGTCGAGTGTTAATTGCACCGAGGAGGGGAGGAAGAAAAGCTGTTATGTATCCGCGCGTGAAAAAGCTCTCGACCCGCGTATATATGATGTAAGCGCGCGATGAATTAATGGGAAATAAATTGAATTTTTTGCTCTCTCCTATTGTGCAATCTTGAATTGCCTGGCTGCTGCGACGCATTTCTTTTACTTCCGACGGTGTATTGCGAAACCTGTGTGCTTCCATCAATCTAACAATGTGCCCCGCGACTGTTTTTGTTTATATAATATTCGCAGGTTTCTACTAGAGCTAAGTGTGTCGTTAAATATTTACAGGCCAAACGTATAGCGATATATCACATTTCAAATTAGGTAAGATCGATACGAAATAAGAAATCGTAGGGTTTCGCGTGTTTTATATAGCTTGTAAAATCGATTTTAATTTGTACATGTATATCTTTGACAATATACCATTACAACTTTTCTACGTGCATGCATTTTAAATAATGTCTCCTGTTATTATTATGTGCAAAACGCGATGATTTTTTATGTAATACTTGATAGAAATACTTGCTTGATCGAATTTAAAGATTAGATGCGCAATATATACATACTCGATGCATGGCATCAAATGCCTTCTTTTCTAACTCGTGTCACAAAAGAAATTGAATATACGTATAATTTTAATCAATTTCCGCCAGTAGAGATTTCGAGCGCATCGGAAGTATTCCATCTTTGTTCGCCACTCCTACGCGTTCCTATTGAACTTGTTTGTCTTTTCACGTCACACCTCTCCCTTACATTATGCCCTCTGACACATACATATTGTTTGCTGCCTATGAATTGCGAGTGAAAGTTTATTCCGATATTTTTGAATTTTAAAGGAATAATAAAAGATTTTGATTATTAGAATGTCGATTGAAAAATTATGGCCATAATAAAGAACAAAATTTTCAAATGTTTAATATTAAAATTGAACAAAAGTATGTAGAAAGTATTGAGGTAATTTAAGTTCCAAACAAATTTTTATATGTATAATACTTTTAAAAGGAGCCAAGTCTGTGGTATTTAGATAGTGATTGGATAATAGTTACACAATCCAATATTTACTAACCATTTTTAATATAATAAATTTATAAAAATTTTCTAGTTCGTTATATACATCTAATCAACATAATTAGTATTTATATTCATCAAATCATCAATTTTTAATAATACCAAGTGGATCATTATAAAGCTTCCAGGTGTATTATTCATATGCATAAATACAAAAAAGCTGTGTAAAATGAAATTCTTATTCTTAACTGTTATATTATTATTATATTACTGTATATTTTTATAATGTTTATTCATTACAATCTATATTATAGTTCTTATGTATAAAATATTATTATTAAACTAAATATAAATAGTTTTTTTGTACTTGATACACATTACCAATTTAAACAAAATCTTCACGTATTCTAAATAAAAAGTTTGAAAAGCATTAGGAAAAGTTTTGGTGTCCGTCTTATTGTTAAACGTGGTGCGTGTCTACTGCAATATATGTCAGGATAGTGCAAACTTTGAGCGTTTCTTTTTTGAATTCTGTGCATATACTGCAGATATTTTCTATTTACTCTGAGGAAAATATATGCATATGTAAATAATATTACAGATTATATACTTTTGTCCTACAGCAAACAGCAATTGCCAAGGATTTGCCTTTACAAATCAACTGCATGAATAGCCATACGTTTAATTTAAAAGTGTATAATAGTATATAGGTTTTCGGATTCGTTCAGGAAGCTTCATCACCTGCTCTTTTTAAACGAACAGTATTTGCGGCAAGTTAATTTAAAATAAAATCTTTTAATCATAAGTGATCACAATGATATACTCCATCAGTTTGAGTTATTTTTAACAAAAGTCCTAATATCTCGTACTTTGGCCCTTTTAAAAGGTTAAAGTACTGTACATAAACATTATCGTTGAAGTCCTAAATCTCCGCGACGCAATGAGCAAATATACCAAAGTACACAGCAAAATGTAAATTCGCTTTTGTCACGTTTCGTTATAGTATAGTGTAGTATATATATATAACCGCAGCAGCATCGACGAGGAGCGAGAGACTATCATCCCTATTAATCGTCTGCACGTATTACATGGAAGGCGTCAGCTTAGGCTATGCGCAATTGCTCATTAGACCCCCCCCCCTCCCGCATAATATCATTTCGCAACACGCGATTTACGCTCGACGCCTGGCTGTACACACGCGCCCATATTGCACAATAGGGAAGCTCATTTGAGCGGCGCACAAACGTCAATGTTTATACGCACGGGCAAGTCCATCTTTTCCGCGGTCTTCGTACGCATCGCTCCTCGCATCCCCCCATAAGTTATAATAGCCGTGCAGTTGTTTTTACTCTCCTGTGTGTCTCTTGACTAACGACACGGGCGGGGGAGGATCGCGGCGCGTGAACACAACAGCTCGGAGGGGCTGGAGGTGGGTTTAACCCAGTGACACGGAACGCTGCTCTGGGGGAGCTCGATGTGAATGAACATTATCCGCTTCGCGTTAACGTATATACGTCTTCTTGCTTATGGAACTTGACGCGACGACCACGATGGCGACGTTGTTTTTCCCCCGCATGAGTCACATCGCGTATACTTGTATATCCGTGCTCCCTTTGGGGGAGAGTTAGCTATATGGCACGTTGACTCTTAGCCGCTCTTAGCGACGCGAGATCTAGTTTGCATTCCCTATTGTGGCTCCTTGGATTTTGCATCGTAAGATATATGTAGGCGTTATTGCCGATGCCGCTTGTCCGCATTTAGTTAACATAGGGTTTTTTAGTCCGAGCCAAGGTGTTCTTGTTGCTCCTACATATACGAATATGTTTATTTTTAGCTGGCACGGTGTTTACTAGGGCATGTATTTTGTGTATATATCGGCCAACACGTATATTGAAACGATACCGTTGTATATTGATGGTAAGGGTAGTTTTCTGTACAATCTTTGTACCTAAGAAATGCTCTATTTATATAAGATCATGAATATTGTGCAATATTATATAAATGTATGAAATTCATATATTTCTATGTGATAATCATGAACTAAATAAATTCTAATAATAGATACTATTTGAATGATGGATTTTGTTTTAAAAAAAGACGTTAATCGGAATCGAACACCTTATTTGTTGAAAATCAAAAATCAATTATATAATATGTTAATTAATAAACATATCAGTAATCCTTTTAATTATCTCCATTAATCTTATATTAGTTTCAATTTTAAGTAAACGAAATACCGACGTAAAGATATGTAAAGCTCGAACTGTACAAACACATATCCTTTTAACGTTCTAATGTATATATGGAACTATAGAATATATAACATTGTACAACAGTCATGCGTAATTATAGAGTATATTATTTTTTTTAAGACTTTGAGTCATTTCAGGGAAGGGAAAAAAAGGAGCGAAGGTGGTTAGAGGGCGATCTTCTTGCGGGGAGAAACGCATAGGTGCACTTGGTATCTTAGTCACGCTGCAGCTTCAATCGATCGAAAGAAAATTTCGTGTCGAGCTCTTTGGATAAGCTACACGTCAAATTAGCGGCTGCTTCTTCGACGGAAAAAAAAATTCAATAAAGCTACTTTCGATACTTGGTCATCTTTATAAATTTATGATCGAAATAAAGATGAAGTGTCAGTCGTGGAGAACAAAGGGATTGTAAAGTGCCTTATCATGAAAGCAACCGCAAATTGGCACGAAAAAAGAAAAGATTCGTAATCATTTTTTAGTGCTCAATCGACATTAATATATAGAAATGGCAAGTGACTAAATGAATAATGGAAGCTTTATGTCTGTGCTTGTAAAATATTCAGCAGTACACTGCCATTATTGATATATAACACATTTTTTTTAACTATGGCTAAATAAAGCCGATACACGAGCTATAACTTTGTGAATACATTCACCGAATCATCTTAAATAATTCACAATTAGCTAAGATGTTGAACTTGGCTATTCCAGACAATGGGGCATATATAACCGTCGATAACCTCGATACCTCGCTCAAAATATTATACGCATCGGAGCTGCACGTAACCGAAACGGATACATCAGGATTATCGATATCCCACTTTATCACTACCCTATGTAACTACAATTTATGCAAAAAATGCACGCGATCCTGCAGATCTCCGATTATCGATTCCGCACTCTGTTTTTTTTTTCTTTTTCCAACGACCCAACCCGTCGCAGCTAAATTACATGCCAGGCAGTTTCGTGTGTACCGCGTCACAAAGAAAGATTATTAACCCACAGCTCGAAGTGCAGGTCGAGCAAAAGGAAAGCTGCATATATACGCGTGAATTAGGAATCAAAAGGTACCTATATAGCGGCAGCAGAAAAGGGCATAAAGCGCGAGAGAAAGAGGTAAGGGGGTGAGGGAAGATTGGGGAGATTGGGATGGTGACTCACCAACCCTGACCGGCTGTATGAGTGGGCCATCCTCCGCGATGCCACCAACCATCTTGGCCCTCGGTGACTAGTCTCTGCCTCGTGGAGTGAAGGCGCTACGCTCTCCAGCAGCAACTTGCTCCGCAGCCCCTATATATATATATATATATATATAATGTACACGCGCACCAGGAGGCTATACGTCGCGCGAACTATGCGGATAACGGAGCTTCGCCAGCAGCGATGGAGAGGAACGGAGAGACGTCACGCGGATGCAAATAATGCGCGGGGGTCGAGTGTCGCGGGGACGAGTGTCTCGGCGCGCACCACAGCCACTGTACTTTTCTCCGCGATGTGTCGGACGACTGGAATACGACGCGCCGCTGGCGTCGAGCCGAGGAAACGTGCTGTCTTCTCTCCTACACACTCTCTCTCTCTCTCTCTCTCTCTCTCGCTCTCTCGCGCGCGCGTTATAGCTTTTCTCTCTGGCGCGATACGCTCGGATCAATAGGCCAGCCCAGGCGGACTTGCGCCATGCGACTCCTCTGGTATAAGTACCTCTCTCTCTCTCTCTCTCTCTCTCTCTCCTCGGGCGCAAATGTATATATAAAAGTGCGCTACTGCTGCTGCTGCTGCTGCATGCGCGCCCGACTTGCATACATATGTATATACACGTTATAGGCATCCCGTGTATGTGTATATATATGTACGTATGAGCTCGTATTTAGGATCTACACGATGAGTGGGTGGGTGGGTGTGTGTGTGTGTGTGTGTGTGTGTTGGCTGGTGTCGCCAATTCCAGGATGATGCTCGAGAGGAGGAGAATTCCGCGCGCGCGGCTGTGTGCAGGAAATGGGCTCTCGAGATCTTCGCGGAGCGATAGGAAAACGAGAGCCCGTCTCCTTCTTTCACGAAATATATATATATATATATAATACGCGCCGAATGCACTGTTGATTTGGCTTTATGACCCGCAGCCCAGTGGAGATGCAGGGGTAGTTTTAAATGCACACTCGGGCTTATCTTGCCAATGTACCTGCAGTGTATATAAGTACTCTCTCTCTCTCTCTCTCTTCGGGGCGTGCATTCTATATGTTCGTTTCTCTACAACACTCTTTTTTAATTAAGTCACTATGACTGCACTGTTTTGTGTACGATCGATCGATAACTTCAGCTTTATTAGCTTTTTCTTAATTATCCGTTAAATATGTGTGGAATAAATATTTCGACAATTTTCTTATGCTATATAATGCTTAACTTTGCCATTTTCTTATTTGACGTTATGTATAGAGTATGTTATAGGACGAATGAGATTGTATTTTTTAAAAAAATATGTTGGCCCGTGACGTCTTATACGACATATACTTGTACTACTTGGAATACATGAATATACTTTCATCGCATTTCTCTTAATTTTGCATGTGAGGTAACGGCTTCGTACTTCTTTTGTTGGGTCATATTTTCATATTTCAAGCAATGACACAGATTTTATTCCTTATAGAGGTCAAAGATCCTCTATTTATTCTCGACGGGGATCCTTTTCTGTTCCAACGAATACTTTTCGAAAAATCCAGCTGCGCTTTTTTACTTTAAATAATGAAAAAGCGGAAGTGATCATCTTTGGTAACGTATTATCTAAGCATTTTTCAAAAGAAATAAGAAAGTTTCAAAAATCGATACCTTTAGAGATTGGTTGGACGTGTGTATCTTGAGCGGTAAAATGATTGATATGTAGGTGAATATAAAATTTTAAACAACTTCACGCGAGACTTCGAAATTGATCTTCAACCGAAATCGACATTTATGATATATTGACATCCAAGATGTCTTTTAGTTTCTTTTTAGACCTAATACTTATAAATAATTTTTATGAACTAGGTAGATGTGGCAAAATAGTTAAATTCATATAAACAATCTATTCTACTCGATTAATTATATCGCAATTAATTACTTCATTCGAAAATATTTATTTGACTATAATATCAGTACCGACAGATTATGTTAATTCTACTAATTGGAAATTTTAAACGACAGTGTACGCAATCAATTGTTCACGTAATCTGCAGCGCCTTAAGCCTCAAAATGCCGTAGCGCCTGCATTTATGCAACAGACTTCACATGCATGTGTGTGTGACTGACCATCATCTATTTGATAGGCAATCGAACTTACCTTTTTTTATAGTATGGAAGGCCTCAAGCTCGTCTCTCGTTTTTACTGTTTCGCATATTTCGCAGTTACTTAATACACCTATTGTGCCATTCTTTCCCTTCGTTAATCTAAAGCGACGATCTTCAGTTCTCGCATCCTTAATCTTGCAAGACATATTGATCTACGTGAATATTTATATATACTTTTATGCAAAAGGGTGTGTATAAAATATATCGCTATCTGAACGCGGTAAAAATAAAATAAAAAATCGTTAATAATATGAGACGTTATTTATTTATAGAGATAAAAGGTGAAATATCTTAAGCTATCATCTCATGGCTGTTTGTAAATAATATTCAATCCATTTGAATGAGACATTATCTGTTCAAGTCCATGCTTTCCGATGTTTTGAAATTTTATTTGTTTTTTAAGTTATCGAAAGTACGTATCATGTTGTGATTGTTAAGTAGTTCGGTTTACTTAAAAAACACTCTTGATAAATTTCTTTAATTTAGAGCGTATAAGAGGCAGGGTACTTATTTAATAAGCGTTGTATTATTGAAAAAGTAAGCCGACAACTTTTGCCGTACAATTATTTTAATCTTATATTGGTATTGAGTACAGCGAATTCGACAAAGATTTCAGTGTCGCTTATATATATATAGGTAGATCAGTTGACCTCTGGGCTCTGGTGGTCCAACTCGGCGAGATCTTCATTAATTAATCGCACAGTTTGCCTTGCAGTTCCAGGCTGACGTGGTCTCGCTGTCATCTCACCCGTGACGTCATCGCGAAGCTGAGTTGAGAGAGGAAAGAGAGAGAGAGAGAAAATTATTTGTTATAAGGAGACTCCAGCAAAATACAGATGAATTTTTGCAGCAAGTCTGCGCAGTGCGTTTCGCTACTTAACTGGTTTCTAACATAAGTCAATACAAGGCTTGTGCAGGCAACAGAACAGATGTTGTCTTCAGAAAAAGGGCTGATACTGTGAGCAGAAGAATGCGAAAAAGAATTCATGAATTATAATTCTTATACATTTTTTCCGCTTCATACGTTGTTTTATCTTACAAGGGTTATTCATATAAAGCCTTAATCTGATTGAAAAATATATGTTCTTATTTAATTACCTTGCACAATATATTTATTTCATAAGGGACCTTATTTAATGCTTTCACCAAAACATTATTAATTAAATTTGTCTTAATGTTACTTTTGAAATAATTTTATACAAGTTTCTTTAAAAAATAGAAAATTTGAATTGTTAATATATATAAAAAGAATTATCAACGTTACCTTCTCATAAAAAATGAGTATGCTCATATACCTAGGTAGGTACCTTTAATAAAAATGTAAGGGCCGCGTACGAAACTTGCACTAACATTTAGAGTATGAAAACGCATTTAATTAAAAAAAAAAAAAAATTTATCTCCCTTACTCGAAGGGAAATATTTGAGAAAAGCATATTCTCTATGCCTATAATACGTTGAAGTAGAAACCGACGAGTATGGAAATACAGATGAGAGGAAATTTTCAATTAAGTTTTTATCAACTTTCCCTTCAAGTAGTTTTTCAACCTTTAGAGAACGGGAACACCCGTGTACGGGAGCGACGCATGATCGACACTTTTTTCTTTTTTTTTTTTCATTTATTTATTGTCGCATCCCCCAGGAAGGGTATATCGACACTTTACCCATGATAGTTTTAACATATTAGATACCTTTTTTATGCATTTTCTGAAGGAGACCAAGTATTCCAAATCCTCGTCCTCTAAAGGTTAATGGAATGTTCGTGCTTTAAATAATGACGTAGGTTTCGTACGTTGCTCCTAGACTCTACTATTTATTCCAATCTCGTGGACATTTTCCTTTATATAGAAAAATTCACAATTTAGTAGATGAATCTTTTTTACAATTGAAGGTTGTCCTTTTAAAAGTTTATTTTTATTATTTGCTTACCTTACACAATATTAAATAATTTTTTAATAAAATGTGCAAAGTGAAATTAAGAGATATAATTAATAAAAATTTAATAGAACAAAATAAAAACAAGACTAAAAAATTATGGTTATACGACGTCCATCTACTGATACTGGAGTATAAGAGGTATGCATTTTTAAATGATTTCCAAATTCCTGAATCATATTATGAGCAGATAACGGTCAAGCTCAGTCAGACACTATAAACAGTACCGTTATTGTACAAAACATGAAACATTTTATTTAATTGTTTTTGAATTATGACTCATGCTTAAGTTATCTATCATTATTGTTATAAAATGTTATTATATATTAATAAAAATAATTGTGTTTATTCATCAACTTATCATTATCACTACGTAAAATGACTAATACATCTCCAGCGTAATAAAAAAAATATTAAAAAATCTTTAAAACGCCTTTAAAACAAAGAAAATATTCTCACATACAGTGGAAAAACAACATTACTCGAAGTCATCTATTGGAAACCTCTAAAAATTCAAAGCGGGTAACTCGGTATGCAGTCGCGGCTCGGGCTCTCGTAGTCTCGTTCTTCGCTACGTGCATGTGTGCATGGCGCACCAAAAGCTATACGGTATACTAGCTGCTATAGATGCGCTAGACCTCAGCCCTGCTATTGCTATAGGCTTCTATAACACAGACCCGTAGGTACACATGCACTCAAACACATATGACGGATCGGGGGTGGGAGACCGGCAGTGCGGCGGCGGCTGTTTCGAGGAGCACTAAGCAACAGCAAAGTCGATCTCCCTACTCTCTCTCTCCTCTCTCGCCTTCTCTTTCTTCACTCCCGTCTACTATAGCATCTTTATATTAGCGAGAAGGAGAGAAGAGAAGCGAGAGGAGAGCTCCGGCTATTCTGTATATAGCAGCCCGTCCAGACACAACACCCAAGCGACTGTGCGAGAGGAGCTACGAGTTGCGACCCGAACGTCGTTCTTTTTTTCCGCCCATCTCTTCGGGGAATCATAATAATACAACGACAAAGAGATAAACAAGTGAAGATCGAGGTGAGTATAATAGATTGCTGATATTTCCGAAGGACGTTGCGGTTGAGTGTGCAAGAAGAAGCGAAGCGGAAAGAAATAATAAAAATTAGCTAATACGAACGTTCTTTTTCTCTCTGTCTCCGCTTCTGCTGTCGTCTCTGTCTTTCCTGCGTGTCCGCATTCTCCTTCAACGCAACGATACCCGTAGAGAAGAATTTGCCGGCCTCAACATGGGCTTGAAGGAATTTAAAATACATTTTGACAATCCTTATGCCACTTATTATCCTGATCAGACGGTTACTGGAAAAATTATCCTTACACTCGATTCAACGAAAAAAATCAAAGGTAATATTGCATTTGCATCTATGTAGTATTTTTTATTTTTTTTTAAGGAATTTTTCGGATAAGTATAAGATATTACAGCTGAGAGAGTATATAGCTCTATTTTTAGTGTTTACGTGTATTCTTAGTTGTGAACAGGGATATTTCAAAATAATTCCAAGTATTCAAGTTTATTAGTCACTTGCACCAAATATAAATATAGCATATGACAATAAAGTTTACATATAGATTATTTTATAACATGCATATCAATTATCAATGAGTAAAAATTAAATAACAGTAAGCTGGTCTAATAACATTGATATCACTATAAGTTTACTTTCTGGGTTAAAGTAGAAATCAAAGCTAACTAATATGATTGAGGTAGTAATTTGTAAAAAATAAAACCATTAAAATGCAATAACTGAATTGCAACACTTTGGCTGCGATATAACTTTTTCATGAATCAAAGTCATAATTTTCGTGCTTTATGCACTGTTAAAAAATAAATATCTTCATAACCATGTTTTTGAACGATAGTTACATTCCTTATGATTATAAGAAGTAAAAAAAGTTTATTGTATGGTTAAATATCAAGTATTTCTTCTTAATAAAATACATAAACACTTGTACAATAACCGACAGTCAGAGGGTTAATATTTTTAAAAACCATATTGCAATATGAATTAGCTTTAGTAAGTGAATATCTTAGATAAGAAGTATTAAGGTACGACATGTATCTACTTAAACTACTAATTTCTTAAACATTAATTAGAATATCATGATTGTACTTACATTATTATATATTATATTATACATTTATTTTAACAGGTATTAAATTAAATGTCAAAGGAGAGGCTGACACTTACTGGTCTACTGATAGACAAGAATTAAATAATGAAGGTCGTTATATTAATGAAACAGATGTAGTTACTGCTCATGAGGAATATTTTAAAGCTCAATTTTATGTTCTTGGATCATCATCTGGTAAGCAATATTTTTTATAATTATTTTAAAATATTTCTTATATATTTGAAAAACTTTTGAGGTAATATCAATAAAACAAAAGATAATAAATAATCTTATAATTAATTTTAGGAGAACAAATAGAGTTGCCTCCAGGAACACATACTTATCCATTTAATTATGTGCTTCCACCTAATCTACCAAGCAGTTTTGAGTCAGATTATGGACGAGTTCGATATACAGCAAAAGCAGTTTTAGATCGTCCATGGAAGTTTGATCAAGAAACAAAAATAGCTTTCACAGTAATTTCACACTTGGATTTAAATCTTCAGTCTAATGCTTCCGTAAGATTTTTTAATAACATTTATCCTAAATATTTTTGGCAAATTTCATTCCAGTATATTTTATTATTATTGATTTAAATTTGATTTTTTATTAGGATCCAGTGTTACTTGAAAAGAACAAAACTTTTTGTTGTTTATGCTGTGGGTCACCTCCATTGTCAGTTAATATTTCACTGCCAGTAAGAGGATATGTACCAGGACAATCTATACCTGTAAAAGTGAATGTAGAAAATCAGTCGGGTGTGACAGTTGAAGCAGTGAAACTTTGTCTGCAAAAGGTGCACCATAATATACATAAAATTAAATGTTTCTATTAAACTAAATTGCTTGAAATTTAACTTTCAATTTTTAACTAACTCATTTATAGATTGTTACATACACTGCAACAACTCCACGACCAGATAAAAAGATTGTAGAACTTACAGTTTCAGAAGTTAGTAAGGGTCCAGTAGGTGGTAATGAAACTACGAGTTATGAACAAAGTTTAGAAGTTCCACCACTACCTCCTTCAAGTCTTCAAAACTGTGGAATTATAGATCTGGAATACAATTTAAAAGTAGAAGCATGTGTTACTGGATTGTTAGTATTTTTTTATAAAATGTGTAAATTTCTTTTAGTCAATTGTAAAAACAAAAAACCTTTTTATGCAGTTATCACAGAAATCTGACGGACAGTACTACTATTTACATTGGAACCGTGCCATTATCTAATTATCAACTACCGCAGCCTCCAGCTGCTAGAATGAATTATGGTGAAAGTGACTATCCCACAAAACCAACAGAGGCATCTGAAGGAATGTATCCATCCATTCCATCTCCAGTACCATCAGCCCCAGTCGAGCCTGGACCAACTTCGAATCTTTACCCTGATCTTGGTAAATATACTTTGAAAAAAATAAACTCAATTTTTTCATACTTCCTCACTTATGTATAAACATTTACTTGTTAATATACAAGTTAATGTTATTTAATAAAATGTATTATACTAAAAGATAGTATGAAAATGTAAATTTTGTAATATCTTTTTTAGCTCCACCATCTTATGAAGAATCCATGTATGGTGCTAAGTCTCTTCGAGATCGGGAAGAGTCAGAACATGTCATTGGAATAAAGGAACACTTTGCTCCTAGATATCCAGTTTATAATTTTAAGCCTTCGGAATAACTGCCTTTTAAATGACTAAGATACAAAATATGTTGTGATAATACAGGCATTTTATATTCTGTAACGCCTAAGCTTTCTTCAATTGCAATGAAATAGATCTTAAACTAAGACTTATCTTTTGTATTATAAAAAATTTTATGATTGAATTGACGCACATAAAATATAACGAAGAAAATCGCTGCCTTTTTTTATAAAAGCGTCAACTACTTATATAATATATGTATGTACTATTTTTGAAAAATGTGTATATTCTAAAATATATATAAAGTACAAAATAATAAATAGTTATTTTTATTTTAAAAAATTTGTATTAAATTCATATTAAGACACTGCTATATATGTATAGGACATCTATATTCAAATTTGCCGCTCTTGTTAACTTCAAATAATTTTCTGGTTTTGTGCATCTGGAAACGATTTATTCTATGGAAGAAGGTAAAGCTTCCAGAATCCAGATTGTAAACTCGACCCTGAAGATAAACGTATTTTTCACTTGGTGCTGCGCATCTATGTTTCATTCTTTTTTATCGGTAGGATATTCCGGTATTCGGCACTTATCCCTTCCATTGACGATTTTCCCGCGGATTTCGTTGATACCGAACTGTGGTGATAATTGTGATCCGTGAAAGTGTCAAATTATTTTATTAAAAGTGTCATTTATTTCAAAATTTTTGTAAATTGAACAATTGCAAGTGGTTTTCTACTGTATATGATACGTCTACATTACTGAATCTATATAAGAATTAGTGCATTGGGACATGGAATCGCAGTGCACACAAAAGACTCGTGCTCTGCTTTACTAAATTTACTATCTCCTTTTGCAAAACTTTGGAGCTCAAGTCCTGCAAGAAAAGGTTTGTCCGTACATAACGTTTAATTCGGGTTTTAATACATCGGTTTTAATCGGTTTAAGGTTCATCGAAATAAGTAATATGTATATGTAATCATAAATATAAAATGCAGTTCCAGTTTACTGCTATATTTCTAAATTGGTAAGTTATTGGTTAGAGTGATTAAATGTGATTTATTAAAATTTATCAAAATATAATTTTGCCAAAGAATCTTTTATTCACATTACCACAATTTGACTTTTAATCTTTCTACATTCTTTACTTAATACCTAATAATTTATTTTCATTATCACAATTTGATTTATTTAATGGGTACTGCAAATGTTAAGTTATATTCATTGCTGATAAATATGTACAGAGAAAACCAATAAACCTTATTTATATTTTAGCAATTGAGGATTCAAAACTTAAAATATATTTTTGAACTATTAAGTTTTGATTTTTGCAGTTATAATATTTTTTTATAAAAAAACATGATCATTTTAGGAATGAAAATTATGGACTTATCTGGAGAAGATACAGAATGTCAAGTTGAAGCAGTCATTACTTCAAAGTCAAAAAAATCCAAACAAGGTATTTAGTGCTGTATATATTATTTATTGTGTGAGTATTATTATTCTTTTGAAAATACAAATAATTTATACAAATTAATCATCTTACAGCCAGGTTGCCTTTTCAAACATTGAGTGCGGATTCACCAGTAGCAAATAAGAAGCGGGAGTTGACAGGTTCTCCAGATTGTAAAAATGCCAAACGCATAAAAGTTAATACAAAAGAAAATTCTTGTGAAAGATTAAAGAAAACTGAGATTGAAGATAGTGCCGTTATTGAAGAAAATATTGTTGAAGAAGAGGAAGAAAATAAATCTAGTGAAGCCGATGATGAAAAAGACAGTTCGAAACCAGTTTCAAATGAAAAACAAGACTCAAAGAATAAAAAATCTACTCCTGGTAGAGGAATATCTAAAAACAGAAAGTCTGAATCAAAGGTTCCGGTGAATTCATTAACTAAGTTTCTGAAAAAAGTTGATAACAAAGATAAAAAAACTAAAGATGAAGCACAATCATCTAGTAAAACTAATGAAGAAAAATCTGAAAAAGCAAATGATGTAAATAATACATCAGATAAAATTTCAAAAACTTCAAAAGATCAAAAAAATAAGGATACTTCAAAGAATTTAAATCATGACACTATACAACAAAAAGAAATCAACAAAACTAATGAAACAATAGAAATCACAGATGAAAGTGAGACAGAGTCTAATAAGAAATTGGAAATATCTATAGAAGTTGAATTAAAAGATTCTTTTTCAAGTAATGAAAATGAAGGAGGGAAAACTGACACATCTGTTTTAAATAGAACTGAAAATATGGATGTGGATTCTGACATGGGTTTACTTTCAGATGATAGTCATAATGATGTTGATGATGACGATGATGATTCTGGTAAATCGGATACAGATAGTAAAAGAACTGAACACGAAGATACTGATAGTAAAGATGATGTGAATAAAAGTCGTTTAAATCACTCAGCATTGTCAAAGCAAAGTAAACTATTGAATTCTGCAACAAAAACAAAAAAATTAACTCCAAAACAAATAGAGAGAAAACAAGAAATTCAAAAGAAACGTGATAGTAGAGAAAAACAACGATCAGTGAGTTAAAGATAATTTTTCTCAACCATTCATATTATTTACATACTAAACAATTGCTTTATATAATTATTATATCATTACAGGAAAGAGAGAAAAAATTACAAGAGGAACGAGAAAATAGAAAAAAAGAAAAAGAGGAGAAAAGACGTGAGCGTGAAGAAAAAGAAAGAGTCTTAAAAGAGCAAAAGAAAAAAGAGAGGGAATTGAAAGAACTTAAAAAGCAAGCTGAAATTGAGTAAGTATGTGCATTTAGTTGAAACCTTCAAATATTATGATAAATAATGTATTTACCTTTATTATTAGGCAAAAACAGAAAGAAAAAGATGCAAAGGAGGAAGATCGTCGTAAACGAGAAGAAGCGAAAGAAGAAGAAAAGAGACGGAAAGAAGAAGAAAGATTGGAAGCCGAAAGGAAAAAACTGAAGGCAGCTTCTAATTTTGTTAGTTTTTTCGTTCCAAAGAAACCGACAGAAACGAAACCTGTGGAAGAGGAGAGAGAGGTGGAAAATAAAAATTTCATGCCTTTCGAAATAAAGGTTGATATGAGAGTAGCTCCACTAATAAGAAGAAATTTGTCTGAAAGTGAAAAGTCAAAACTTGATAAACTTATAAATAGTGGCTTAAATAAATCCAAATTGTATACAAGTGATATTAAAAATAAGAAGTTCCAAATAAGGAAATCTGAAAGAACGTGGCCTTTTGAAGCCAATGATGATATTGTCATTATCGGTAAAATTGTTATAATTCTATGAACAGTAAAATTTTTATCTATATTACGAATTCAGCTTATAATTATGTTACAGATGAGGATGGGGAAAATTCCAATGTTGTTCAAGGAACTAATACTGTAGCGAAACATCGCCCAAAACTTTTGTTATTCCACGATAACCGTCGACCACCTTACTGGGGAACATGGCGTAAAAAGAGCAAAATTGTTAATCCTCGTAGACCTCTTTCAAAAGATATGGTGAGTACTATTTATTGTAATATTATAGATGCAAAAGAACATTCAAATCAAAATTGGATCTTCTAAGAGTAGATTTCAATTTCTTTAAATGAAGTATTTGCATAAAAAAAGTAATTTTTTTTACTTAAGTAAAAAGGCAATAAACCTTTTGAGTTTTATAACTATTTTTAAGCATTCTAAAAGGGATGAGAAAACAGTATTGTAGATAATAAATCATAAATAATTCACTGATTTCCTGTATTAAAAGTTGTATACTTTTATTTTTATAATATAAAATATATGTACATTGTAATAAGTATAACTGCCGCTAGTTTAAAAAATATGCCAATACAAAAGTGACATTTTACTATCATTAAACTGGAAATTCAGTTTTTTGTCAGTACATGTTTTTATTGATTACAAAGCTATATAATTAAAATATTCCATAAAAATGGAAAATTTGGTCAATTTTTTAAGAATTAAAAGTAAATATATCAAATTTTTAAATATTTTAATTAATCATCATTAATATATTTATATGGCTCTTTAAGACAAAATGTATAAATCATTTTAAAAAAGTAATGATGTATACTTATAACATTAAAATATAATTTTAATCTTTATAAATGCATAAAAATCTATTTATTTTTTAATATAGTACTTATATTTATCAGTATATACACTGTACATACAGTATCTCTGTACGTACACTTATCAATATATACAGTGTATAACACACTGCAAACATTTTTTCCTAAATAAAATAGATTTATTTTCCTTTCATATTTGAACTCTTTTTTTCAAGAGATAATATTTGGATTTATCTATTTTCGAATTGCTTTATTCTTTAGTTATCAATTCATTATTTTAATGAAATAGTATTTTGAATAAAATGAATACATTAGAATTGTAATCATATTTATAATGATGATTTTCTCCTATAAATAATAATTAATTGTTAAAATATTGAAACCTGCTTATAATAAAAGTGCATCGAATAATTTTTTTTAATGTATACCAATATTTGAAGTATAGAATTTCATTTTACTGTAAAATATTTTTCTTCTATTTATTTTACGAAACTACGTATGAAATCAAGAATATTGAAATAGTACAGTAAAATAAATTAATTTAAGAAATTATTTTACAGTCAAATTATGTTAAGAGACTGCATCGTCTCGTTTATTTTAAATTGTGATTATTTGTTAAAATAAGTTTTTATGAGTTTCTGAAATCATTTGAACTACAAAATGTGAATCATGGGCTGTTACAGATTAAGAAATTGTTACCAACTTAGTATCAAATATCTTATATTTAAGTAACTTAAAATATAGCATTGTACATCTAACAGATCATATTTTAAACGATAGCTTCATATAACAATAGTGTCATGGATTCTATCATTCATGGTGTGCATGTTTCTTATTAATTACGATTTATAAAAAAAAACTCAGTTATATAATACACGCATGCCGTTTATATGTTTGAAGATGCGAAGGTCGTGTATGATGCATCCTAGTTTACGGAAGCCCAATTTTTTATTAATACCTTTATCAAAGATATTATTAGAATCGCATAGGAATTTATCTAAAGACTTCTGTAGGATGTGAACGAAGGCTTACGAAGCAACTTTTTGGTATACTTACATCGTTCCGACTTATAAATAAATATTAATAAATGACGGTAATCTCGGTAAATTAAGAAGTTACATTTTCTATACTATTGCATCTCCTCAAGTGTCAACGCGAGTTGGTCAATCGTTAATATACAGTATTATGTACAAAAAGTGTCTACTTTCAATGTTTCATCGTATATAAAAGTTGCAGCTACACTCGTTACACTTAAAACCTTCGCACTCTCTCTCTCTCTCTCTCTCTCTCTCTCTACTTGCCACTACCTAATATATTCATCGCAATCTCCACACATTCTTCCTGCACTTAAAAAATAATCAATCTCGCAATTCGTGAAAAATCTTATAAAAAAAATAGATCGTCAGAGCGTCAAACACGACGCCAGCATCCTTTCGCAACGCACATCACTTTCTTTGGCCGTTACTATATGTATCATTGTAAATGAAAGTTTCCATGTCCGTCTCTCTCTCTCTCTCTCTCTCTCTCTCCTCTCTCTCTCTCTCTCTCTCTCTCTCTCTCTCTCTCGTAATAACGATATTCAGGCCTCGGTCGGCACCGCGAGGGTGGCCTCGACGACCTTGGCCGTCGCGCGATATCCACGTCCCGCCGCACTACCGGGGAACATCGAGTTGTAGGCGTTCTTGCGATGGACCTTGCGATGCTTGGCCAGGTGGTCGCTGCGCGCGAAACGCTTGGTGCAGAGCTCGCAGGGGTAGGGCTTGACTCCCGAGTGGGAGCGACGATGTCGGGCCAGTTCGTCGGATCGGCTGAAACGCCAGCCGCAACCGGACCACGTGCAGGCGAACGGCTTCTCGCCTGTGTGCCTGCGCAGATGGGCCTTTAGGTGGGACGCTTTCGCGTAGACCTGCGGAAATTGTGACGAAAATTAATGTGATATGTGGCATATAAGTATACCGTACTTTTATGTGTAGATATACAATACAAACATTTGTTTCAATTCATTTGGAATGCTTGATTTGAAGGATCGACAATATAGCTATATGATAAATTCTAGTTTAATTACGCAACTTGCATTAATCGTGATTTCATTTTAGCAATAATTACGTCTTGTATCTGTTTAGGATTAATCTGCGAGCGAACGCGTTGAAAAAGAAAAGTTCCAATGCGCGCGGCTTGCGATGCTTTTTATGTGAAATTCCTCAAAAGTTATTACACGATCGTACTTAGCGAAAAATATAAATTACCTTAGCACAACCTTGGTATGTACAGGGAAAGCAGCGCTCCTCGGCCGCTTGCGCCAAGCTGCGACTCGTATAATCGTGAGTCGCTAGAGCTGCGTCAGCTGCATTTGCCGTGAGGTCTTCGTTTACGCTATCGTTGTTATTAAAATCTATGAAGTACAAAGGAAAAAAAACAATCGTTGTTTAAAAAAACTAATTCATTTTGTTTCATCGATAAATGAATGATCGAAAATAATTTGCTGCCTTGTTGTAACGGTCTGAAATTACCTAAACTTGTACCGATGCTATCCTCTAACGATCTGAGATCTATGTCTAAAACTAATAGCGGTTCCTCGAGCTGCAAGTACTGCTGCTGTGGTTTTGGCAACGGTAGGTGTAAAAAGTCCTCGCATCCTGGCGTGCAAAGCGGTGTTCTCACTGGTAGCGTTGTGTTCCACTCCTTGTCCAGACACCATTCCAAATCCGATACCAAGTCGCTCAATTCACCTGGAAAAGAATAGTCAAAAAAAAAAAAATACTGATTATTCAACGCTCTAATCAGCTTACGATAATCACACAAGTTTTAATTGCGAAGATAAAGAAAGACAATATTACCGCGTTTTCAATTGGGACATTATCAAATTCATCGTTGCTAAGAAGGCAGTGTTACGGGCTTATTTGGACGTTGACTCTTATCGATTAATCATAAATTGATGAATAAGATATTGTGTATTTATGGCAAGAAATAATTACCAGGTTGCGTGGAAGTGTTTATAGTCCAGTCATTCCAGGGAACCTCTGGCGAATAAATCGAGTCTGTGTAAAAGTCTTGAATGCCGTTCGTTGGATTTTCCAGGTTCTCGAAAAATTCCGAATTCTCGCTCGACGGCGTTGTGCAGGGTGTTTCGTAGTCCGAGAAGAAGTTCGTCGAGCTCGGTGACAAGTCGTGGCTTTCGGAAAAAGTCGGGACGCCGGTCTCTAGCCCGAGTGCCGAGAAGAGAAGCTCGTCTGCCATCTGTCAGAAAATCGTCGATTATCCATTAGTTTGTGCCGCTCACTTAAAGAAATGACTATTATACTCTTGTGCAAACTTGTCTTGACACATTTATATTCCTTCTTTCTCTCTCTCTCTCTTTTTTATTCCGATAATTGAATGAAATTCCGCTGTTATTTATAAAGCGCCTAGAGAGGACTGTTACGATTATTAGATACTCGATAACATTATATAACGCATACGTTATATTCGCATCTTCCACTACTTCGGCATGTGATTCATTGGCGTGCATTCGCTTATATGCGCGTGTGATGAAATAAAAATGAAATAAAACGCGCTGGCATCGATTATGTTTATATAAATGATATTTGCATAGGAATTCCACACGGTGCACGAGCTGCAGGTGAAAAATGCGGCTAAAAAGTGCATACCACCACTATGCGGTATAATTACAAGCACGCGTCAACTTTCAAAACACACCAATAGCTTATTATTTTCACTTGCACAGGTTAATAGACATACCGACAATGTATATCACTGTACAATCGATAAAAAACAAGTATATTCCGAGCGCAAAAGCAACAAAAATTTTATATTTACGCAACAAAAAAGAAAACAGTTTCGAACGTACTTTTTGTACAACAAGGCACCATCTGCTACGCTGCACTGCAGGATTCAAAACGAACTATATATACTGTACCGATCGTGCCGACGAATAAAATAAAAAACACACGGTCACGAAGTAAACAAAACAAGACGACGAGCTAATAACAAATTCATCGTGGTATTATATAGAAATATCGGCGGCAGCGAAGAGTCGTCGTCGCGAACTTGTGCGTAATAGCGTAAAAACCGGAGTGTGTCTGTCGCGAGAGAGCTCCGTAAGTTGACTAAGACGGGTCGCGTGCGCCGGCTGTTTACGCGCGCGAGCTTATTTTTTCTTTCTTTCTTTCGTTACTTCTCCAGCGCGAGAGACACTGCACTTGCTGCGCGCGTTACATTACCGCGGCATCTCGCGCGCAACTACTGCACCGTTCGAATCTTACCCGCGAATGAAACCGCGCGATCGACACCGCTACCGAGTCCTCTGTTTTTGTTTTACTCCCAAAAATGTTCTATTAAAAGATTGTTGTTACGTATTGGTGAATTTCTTAGTTTATGTAAGATGCATGCTTTTCGATATTAGATTGTGTTTGAAACTATTGATCAGATTTACCGAGCTTTCTATACATGTATTGTTGATAAATAGAGGGAATATACGAATTTACGATTTATCGGATTGTTTCTCTCGCACATAAACAAGAATAGATGCTAACAATACTTCAGTCGGTTCTCTTGCTTTATCGACTACTGCATAACTTATGACATTCCTCTTTTATTTACAAATCATGATTGAAGTACTTCTTAATCGAATGAATATAGCTATATATAGTTTATATCGTATCGTGATAATGTACTCACGTCGAATATCGAGCTATCTTCGATCATCTTAAAATCAGCAGAATCAGTTCGAAAATTAGACCTTCCCCAAATCAATCCTCTCGCTCTTTTCTCATTAATAAAGTCCTCTTCGCGTCAACGTGTTCAGCAACTAATATCTCGTATACAAGGAGTTACAACACATTCGCTATCATTCTCGTAATTGCAAACCGTTCGATAACTTTCCAACTCTTTCTCTCTCTCCCAATCTCCAAACTTTCCTTAGCCGCGCCAACTACCTACTACTAAAAAC
Organism: Megastigmus dorsalis; assembly: GCA_900490025.1. Lineage (NCBI taxonomy): Eukaryota > Metazoa > Arthropoda > Insecta > Hymenoptera > Megastigmidae > Megastigmus > Megastigmus dorsalis. The sequence continues at coordinate 26,396 of UELU01142770.1, read as the reverse complement.
TTGGTAAAAAAAAATACTGTAAAGCGACGAGAGAGAACGCAAAGTCAGTGGACTGTATCGGTAAACAAGTTGCGCGCGCGCCGCGGTCGGTACATGTGGCCTGTAGCGCGTACGCCAGCGAACTGCGAACTCTGACCAGGAATCGAAGGAGCTCGAGGACGTCGCGCTTGTCTCCGTATCAGCTCTGTGCCATCCGGTGCCGTCACCGCGCTGCCGAGCTGCTGCTGCTGCTGCTGCTGCTGCTGATGCTACAGAGCCGCCAAGCTCCATCCCCCGGGGACCGAACGACGAGTCGAGGGCCCGCAGAGAGGAGCGAGAGAGAGAGAGAGAGAGCGAGGGACTAATTTTTAGAGGGAAATTTACTGTGGAAGATAAGGAGGAGAGGGAACGAGATACTCGGGATTTACTTAGTTCGGGGAGAAGGAGAGTAGAAAAAAGATGCTGTGCCGAATGACTTTTTTTTTCGAGCGAGGCTTTGTTTAGCTTGAGTGATGATTGGGGGGGGGAGGTTGTTAATAAAAAAAATTGTTGCGTTTAAATTGAAGCTATACTGAATTCGAAAAGAGATTGGTGGAATTCGTTTTGATATTTAAAATTGATGTTTCAAAAAGCGTTTAATACTTATGAATTTAACGGTTCCATGTTTTTATAGTTTTCAAACTTATTATTATACTTGTGAATTTGGACTTACTTATACTATTTCAGACTTTATAATGATACATCGTCAATATTTTTACTGAATATTTAAAAGATTATGTGTTTAAAAATTTATCTTGGATAATGTGTATATATATAACATATAAGGTGCAATTGTATTCAATTAATGACATATATTATAGGAATCGACAATTTAAAACATTTACATTTTGCATATCATACAATATGTGTTTTAAATATCGTGTTTAGTCATTATCGAATGTATATAACAAAGATAAAATAAATATTGCACGTACAGAGCATCGGAACATTGTTGCTCTTACGCAAAGTCTTATCGCGTTAATTTCTAAAAAAAAAAACCAGTGAATAAATATTTTGAACCGATACATCTCCAAATTTCATTAACTTCCGTTCTTCACAATTCCGCACATTATATGTCGCGCACAAGAAGACGATAATTGTTTAGCATAATTATATCACGAAGACATAATTGTAGATATAAAAAGGAAGCCTAGGCGGCAGAAATTAGAGATAGGAAAAAAAGGCTCAGATGTATAAGCAGAGAAAGAAAGCGATCCGCTTGTATTAGTTCGGTGCGCAGAGACACGAGGTTCGCGCCGCAGACGCGTGTAACAGGCGCGTGTTTTGCGTATACGCGCGGCGGCTCCGTGGCGCTAATTGGACAATTAGCTCGCGATATATATTGGCGAGGACAGAAATGCGAGTGTTGCGTCCTGATAAAAGTCCTCGCGCCGTACCATTCCGTCGCTTACACACATTTCACTCGCAGCTATCTCTCCTCATTCTCTCTCTCTATTCTATATAATCATACTCTCCCCGCCACTTTCTTTCTCGTCTTTACTCAATCGCTCTATATTCGTCATTAAACGTAGCGACTCACCGCTCGTCTCTGTTCGACTCGCCAGAGTGGCATTATTTTTTTGTTGTTCGCTTTACTCTCTCTCTCTCTCTCTCTCTCTCCTCTCTCTCTCGCTCTCTCTTTCTCTTTGCATATGCCTTTTGACGTCGAGAGAGCAGAAGTGCGATTTTTTTTTGCGACGACGCAGCGGCGGCGATGGTACGGATGGGCTTCGGTCGCGCGATAAGATTTTTTTGCGGATGCGAAGTTTATTGGGAATTTGAGATGATTCCATTGCGCATTCACTGTTATCCGAGTACGCGATGATTCCGCGCTAGTTTTGCGCTCGAGGGAAAAAAAATAGAGCGGGATCGTTCTATAAATTAATTGAGGCGATAGGACATTCGCGAATGTGCCTGTGTGATTCTACACAATTGTCCAGTTATTTGCGGATTAGTTTATCTAATGTCTATGAAGAGGTATCTTGTGCCACGTACTTTTGTATATGCTGATATGGTTTATGTATATGAACATGGAATGGTCTGATTAAATTTTGAAAAGCTTTAAATTGTAATGAAATTAAGATTAGATTGAAGAGCTTCTTTGATGAATAGACCTATCAATAAAAATATATGTTGGTTATATGTTTTTGATACAAGGTAGATCGAATCAATTTTGTTAATTACATAATAATTGAAATATTTTGCAATTACACAGAAAATATTAGTATTTCGGAAAGACACGCATTTCATTTATTCAATATCGATAAATGGAGCGCAGATTAGAATAAGACGTCTAATTTAAAAAAATCAACAGTAACGTACAAAAATAACTTATTTCCGAATGAACATAAGTGGTTTATCAATGTTTATGATGTTTAAATGCATTAATCCCAGTCTATTATTGTTTACGGTAATTTATGAAATTGACGTGGCATATTGATTTTCGGGAATGCCAAGTGTAGTGAGTCAAAGACCAATGCTATCTAAAACTGTTTGCGTAATAACACAAACCGCTGAGTTCGTAAAAAACCGTTAAAGCGTTTATCGATGTTTATGCGGACTTGAAATGCAGTATAGAAAATATATACGCGATGATGCAGAATCTATTTTTCTAAATGTGCAACAATGTCGGTTTATATTGTACAAATCGACTTTGCAAAGTTTAAATTTATGAAACTTAAAATTATTTGCTTTATATTAAATGTTTCCTTACTATTTTAATTCTGTATCTCTTATTTTACAACACCATGCAACTTGTATTTATTAAGTTTTTTATTAGTCGTGGTTCGGGAATTTTGCTAGTTTATGATCTTGTGGTTGAAGTGACAAATAGGTGTGCTTTATCTTACGGATTTTCCAGATTGCGCTCATGTTTTCAATAATACCTAATATTATATTTTCTACGACTACTTATCTCAAATATTGTACATAATAGAAACCCCATTCATTGCTGTTCCTTTGACAATATTATTCCCATATTCATTCTAAACTGTATGAATTGAAGAGAAAAATCAAATTTTACCGTACAGGATACAGAAAGAGATAAGTGCTAGCTAATATAGGTGTATGCATTTCATCAACGAAATAAGACATGGTCTTAAATAAGATTGTGACGGGAATGATAAACCGGTGCATCTATGCAGCAGTCGGTACGAGCCCATTTGTCTATCTGAATGGGGGCATTAAACAGCCATTACACATGGCCCGAAATACACGACAACACGCCATAAAAGAGTGTCGGAACGTTTAGTCCCTCGCGCAGCTTCACACGTTGCGCTCCAGGCGCGACATCGCTATTAAACAGAACGGCGGCACCGCTTTTCCCCAAAACATCGGACCACTTTTCTCTTTTTACTCTCTCCCTCTCTCTCTCTCGTGCACGTTGCGGTTGTATCGCGAGCTCGTACGTCATTGCGGCACGTCGCTCTCTGGAGTGTCTGTGTCTGTTTCTGCTTTTTTTTTTCACTTCTTTCACGGGGTTCTGGCACTTTGTCATGTGGGCGAGCGAAGCCCGTTAGAGAATCGTATATATGTATATATATATATATATATATATATGGCGCTTCTTCACTTAGCACTCGATAACGACGTCAACAGTTTTTATTTGATGTTTTTTTTTGGACTCGGGAATCATTTGTCGGATAAATGTCGTAGAATTTTTGCCAATTATCAAGTAGGATTACGATAATTATCGAGTTGATTTTCATGTTTTGGAATTCTTACATATATTTAAACGTGTTTTTGTAATAATTAGTACGATAATACATGCGAAAAAGTTTCCCCGATTTAATTTTTTGTCACATGCAGAAAGATACATGAAGTATTTGTAGCTGATTCCAATTCGGCTAAACATGTTTGTCCAGTGGCTTTCTTGTAATTGATTTGTATGCATACTATGTAATATATGATTTGCTGAACTTCAATAATGCGATAAATTTTATTTTTTTGGCTTCTCTCAAGGTTAAAATTTTCATGTTTATTTATCACATCATTAAGTAATAATTGTTTTTTCGATATGATACAAACAGTATATAATCGTTTCATTCATTTTCGGAAGGTTTAAATCAAAATAAGTGATGAATAACCTATATAGTTTAAAAAATGTGGTAAATATTACCATGAGGTCTTAAAATATACTTCATTATGCAATGATTTGTCCTTGAAACATTACACCGGATAAACATATTTAAAGCTGCTCCTGTTAATTAATTAAGTGCGGATAAGCAACTATATCTTAATTTAGCTTGATACTCTTATCGTTCAACTGTGACCTGAGTGTAATCAAGGTGACTGTTATGAGAAACATTTTAATGTTTCTTGTAGCTGCAGCTACATATTACCACACAAGACATTAAAAATCTATTCAGTTCAATACGAAAACGAAAAGAAAACTACATTACAATTAATTACGCATTGATTACTTTCATAACTGCTATAAACACGTGAAAAAAAAATTAGGATTCATTATAACATCAAAGAAGAATATTATCGGTATGTCAATGTTTTCACTTTACGCGAAAACTTTTATTACTTTATTTGTCAACGTTCAGTGATTTTGATAATTATAAGAAGTTCTGAGCATTTAACAATAATTTTACAATACCAATTTTGTCAAATTAATTGCTAAGAGAACAAATAATTAATTACCTATACTTTTTAACATTGAGAAATAAACATAATTTCATTTTGACAATTTAAAAAAATAGTATAGTATAAAAGTATTATATGACAAAGGCGCCATTCAATTCACATTGAACCCCACGGGACGGATAAGAATTTATCATACAGTAGATCCAGTTTCCATACTACACTATAATCTTTTGTGCATAAAAAAATCACTGAATTATTGTTTACTTTTATGCACTAACGATTTAATAATTTTTAACTTTTTATAATAATACAGAGTTTTTATTAGCATTTGTGATAGAAATTAAGAAGTGATTTAAGTATACTGAAATCTCACTACACGTCAACTATGCTAATACAACTGCATTCTTAATTCAATTTATACTTTATCATAATATTGGGAAATATCAGTTACGAATATATTTCATCGATGTCTTTAAGATTCAAAAAAATTCAAAACAACGTATGTATGCTGATTTAAGATAGAATGTATAGAGTCCAACGATTATTATGCAGGAAATATTATTTCTAATTCTGTGTGGTGTTTTACGCGGTACCGGAAGAGGAATATGTAAACGTGTTTACATGCATAACAGTAATTATTCAATTTTTCCATGCATTGTGGACTCAATATTACAAATAAGTACTACGCTTTAGAATTTTATTAGAATCGACCTAACATAATTTGAAATAATGTAATTATTACGAGTTTTGCGGACGAAAGGACTTATAAAATTCATTTTCGCATTAGTAGAAAAAAAAGTGAAATTGACAGTTGATGATCTTCTGATTTGCGCTATTTTTAAAACCACGCGAAATTATTTATTCTTTTTATTTCCTAAAGCAACTAATATTCCTCCTTACTCAAACAAAATCATGCCAGCCTCTAATTTTGACGAACGCGATAAATCTACGGCAAAGTTCAAAGAGCAGAGCAATATAGATTTATAGCAGTGTTTAAGAGCAATAATACCGACATCGGCGGATCTAAAAATCACGCCGAGATGTGTAGCAAGAGTCAAAATTACCTTTAAGAAAACGCTTGGCTGGCCAATAACCGCTTGCAGCAGTCGTCCGAGTGCAATAGAGGAAGAGAAAGGATCAATCGATGGTCGCTCGTCCTTTTTCATCGGCTCGGTCGTATGGCGCAGATCCGCGAGATTGCTCAACTCCCTCGCTCTCTTTCGATAATAAATTGTCTCGCGTACACGTCTCGTAATAGATGCCCAAGCGGGGATGAAATCGACATTGATTTATTGGGCAAAGAGCTGAGGCCTTCGCCAGAGAGAGAGAGAATAGCGCCTTCATCGGCGATTTTCGCCCCGTGCTGCAGGTCTAACGATCGTTGCGCCCTTTCTGTTGCTTGAATTGGCGTCTTTTGACATTTTGTTTGTTAATGATTGCTGATCGTTGAATTCTGTCACTGTATGCCTAAAAATAAAAAAATGGTTAAAGCTTAATTGGTAAACTTCTAACAAATGAGATGAATGGGAAAAGTGACGATATTTTTTCTATAGTCTGTGAATTCATTTTTGGTTCACTTATTAATTTGTAGGAAATTACTCTTACTAAAATAAGACAAAACTTGAATAAGAAACAATAAATTTAAAATAATCTAGTAAAACAATTAATTGCTGCCTATCTGTATTACACTAAAACATAATTAGCTTAGGTATAATTATAATAAATTTAATGATCTGCTATAGCCGTAAAGACCTACATTACCAGTTTTTACATTCAACAAAATATACAAAGATAGAAATTAATTTTTAGAAAAAACTCTCTGTCACCATCTCGGTAATGATGTAAACATTACGTGATTCCAGTTTCATAAATAACATCCACAATTCGCAGAGATTTTTATCGCCGAATTCTCTTAATTCACGATTAAAGATATAATACTGTTGAATTTATTTAGAAATCTACATACAGTTATCGCATCACATAATCCACACATGTGTTATATTGCAGTATGTAAAGTATAAAGATAATTGTGAGCATTTAAACTATTCTTTTTAAGATACTAAACACACGTATATTAATAATGTTCTTATCATTTAGTTGTCACATTCAATACCTACAAAATAGAATTAGCTGTTCACTTATCAAACAAAAAAAGTAACTCGTTGACTGAAGCAATTACCAAGTACGTCTATCTTAGAAGCTTAGTATAATTGATTGTCAATATATTACACACCGATAATTCAAAAATCTTCTTTCCACACGACTGCAACTCACGCAATCAATTTATTCACGACTATCGTATACTTGAAAAAAAAAAAAAAAAGAATGAAGTAGAAATGGAAAAGTGCCGGGTGGTCAGCTATTGTTAGCGAGACCGGCTTGTACGGCTGCGACAAGTGTTCATTGACTAACGAGAGATTACAAAAAGTTGGCCGAGCGCGGCACGTCGCGTACGCGGCAAAGCCGGACTGTTCGCTCTTGCAGTCGAGATATCGCTCGTCAAGGAAGTCGCCCTGATACCGATGTCCTGCTTATTCACAAACAGCATCGCACGAGATTTCGACTGCCAGACGAGATACGGGCCGAACGATTCTTTTTTTCTTTTCTCTTCTCTTCTATCGAGTTTTGTTGTTCCTTTATTTTTTTTTTACTCTTCTTATTTCGATTTGAATTCGTAGCTCGACAATGTGTAATGTTTTACTGCTCGTGCAGGCAATTAATTTGCTAATAGTAACGTTCATAAAAATTGTTGGCGATTTATTGAAAAAACTAAGACTTTTTTGTAGTTGTTCATATATATATATATATATAAAACGTTTAACACTGCGCAAAGCATATCATTGCAGGCCACTGTTAACGACAAATACTTGTGTTATGAGTCACATTTTAATACACTTTGTAATCTAAAGTATTATAGTCATATTATGAGATAGTAAATAGCATAAAGCTTCAAAGTTGGACTAGTTCATAAGACTGGTTTGATTGTAAAAACTGAACTATTTTTCGAAACGTATTTTGATAATAAAATTAAATCAATTATAAATCTATATATTTTATTAAAACTTGATGATTTACAGAAAAACGTTACATATTTATATATAACTAAAATTTATTTTTAGAATTCAGAAATTCATTCATAAGAATATGTACATAATCTTTTAATTATTAATCTGTAGCTCTCCATTTATCAATATATTAATGCACTTACTTTGTTTACAGCAATGGTTCGATTACGAAGTCGATTCGGACGACGAATGGGAAGAAGAAGAACCAGGAGAATCTCTTCACGGGTCTGACGACGAGAAAGAAAAGGATGAAGAAAACGCAGAAGAAAATGAATATGATGTGGATAATGATTTTATGGTTCCTCATGGGTATGCAGCATACACATTCTTAAGATACTCCAAGCGTTAAAAAAAGGAACAAATTTAAAACAAAAGTATAATAATCCTAGAATCATAATTAATCAAAATTTTTTTTTGGGGGGGAGGGTCAAAGTTAACTTTGAAAAAATATGAACGATTGAAGTTTAACTCTTTTGTGACTCCACCTCGCATCTGTGTTAATTCTTATGCTGTTACGGAAAATTTTTGGAAAGATTCTTCTCTGCCATCGCGATTAGATAACGTAAATGTTAAAATCATGCTAGAATCACAAAAGTCCAAGGAAGATAGTCGTCTAAATAAATTTATATAGTAAATAAAAAAGTTCCGTGTTTATTAAATTGAATGTTATTGTATATGCATATATGGCTACTACGTGACATACCATAACTTCTATTCAGATTTTGAATAACTAAAACTATGCGCATTATTGAAAATACTAAACAATTCCTAAATCATTTTATAGTTATTTATTTCATATATGAAAAGCTACAAATTTAATTTTTTGTTCAATATTTATGTAATCAAACAGTCACTCGAGTAAAGTCTGACGCTTGGAGTACCTTAAATACTAGTTTAATATTTGATAAACAGATATTCCAATATTTTTTCTTTTTTAATTGCAGATATTTGTCTGAAGAAGAAATCGGTGCTGATGAAGAAGACGAAGATGAAGATGATGACTTGGTACGCACTTATTTTCATTTATATTAAACGAAGCTTATTTAGAATTAATGCGTATCAGTTAAGTTTGAAACATTGTTATTTAAAGAGTAGAATGTTTTAGAATTATTTTTCAGAATAATTGTTATATTACAACTTACACAATTTTTAAGTTAACGAATATTTACAAATTTTCAATTTTATTTTTTAAAATATATTAGAATTTTATGGGAATTTGATTAGATTATATTTACTTTATTGTGTTCAGATTTTAGTGCCTAAAATTTATTAAAACAGAAGCTAAATTTATTTGTACAAATTCAAAAATATTTTGGATGTGAAAAAATCAGCTAAATTTCCACCTAATCGACATTTCATTTTTTATTTAATTCAATTAACTTGTACGGTAAAATGTGTATAAAAGAGTTTAAAATTTCAGAAAAAGAATTTAATGTTTAATATTAAATAGATGGATCCCGGTAAAGTAGAAATCTCCAGAATTATTTGACGTTACCATCTGCTTCTGCACTGTTTTTATATATATTTTCTTTTAATCTATTTGTATGACTTATTCTTTGACATTTTAGAATCCAGAAATGCAGAAAAAGAAATTGAAACTTCTTGGAGAGCAATTCGAAGCAGAGAGAAATACAAAAACAAAGAAACTCAAACCTAAAGTAATTGGTTGTGTTTGGCTGAACGCGGAAAATGCTTATCCAGAAAATAGTAAGCAGTATTAAAAGGTCTTAAAACATTATTATCATTGTAAAGTTTATTAATAAACCATTTTAATTTTAGCACCGTCATACGCAATTAAGTTCCTAACAATCCATCATGCGTGGGTACGCGAAATTCCGTTAACACTGACTGCTCCAGCCGATTCAGACAACCTCTACGATAACGAGAATGGAACACCATCGAACAAACACGGAGCCACATCAACTGCAAGAAGAGCTTTAGCCTTAGAAGAAGCGATGCCAGATTTAATACGCATGCTGCATGGTAACACGCACGGTCGAGCCTTCCTCGTGAAGGAAATAATAGAATATTTAAATAAAACGAAGGAGGGAGAAAAACCTTCTAAGGCGAAATTGCACCAAAAGATTCGAGATATAGCCACGTGGATGCCATGTACTGAAGCAGGTCCCATGCTCGATAAGTATTGTTGGTATGTGGCGGAAGAGCACCGAACAAAATATCTGGGCACAGAAAAATTAACTATGCCGAATCGCTGGTCGTATTGTTTGACCCCCAAAAGGAAAAGTATAATCCCTGAAACTGTAGAGACACCCGACGAAAAGGAGAAAGAGAAAGAGAAGGAAAAGGAGAAGAAATTGGTGCCTCTTATCACGAAATTTACCAAAACTATAACTGCGGAAGAAATGCAAAAGCTGTTAACGGAGAAGCCTTCTACACCTGTATCAAAATTAAGTGAAAAACCTGCAGCTACTACGTCTGCATCAAAACCAACACCACCGCTAAACAGACCACCGAAACGAGCAGCTCTCATTTCTGTTCCACGAGGAGAACCTCTTCCAAAATCACCTCGGATGAGTTTAATGGATAAATTTGTAACTAAGGATAGTCCCATGGCTAGTGTGAAATCTAAAAAGGGAAAACTAGATGATGATGATGATGATGATGATGATTGCTGCATTATCGTTGATGAACCTGATGAAAAAGCTAATGCTACGTCAGCTTCATCCAAGACTGATAGTGCGAACAAGACCAGCGATTCGGTCAATGAAAAACCTAAAATTGATCAAACTGCTAGTACGAACAACGAAGTAAATAGTGAAAAGCCAGGAATTGCGCCTTAAAGCTCTTATGTTGATATTATTAGTAACTAAAGTTTCGAAGAGCTTAATAGACATTTTCTTGTAGCTAATATCGTGTAAAATATAGAATAAGAAAAATGAATTATAATTATCAATTAAGTGACCTCTTATGGATCTGCAAGAGTTTTTACCGTGCTTGGCATAGGTTTTTCTATATTCATCGCAGAAATTGTATGCAAATGCGACTATAATTAAAAAGAAAGGATTCCTTTATAAAATTTATATAGAATAGTATGTAATGTTTAATGCGTCTAGGGTTCTAAGTAAAAACTTAGAAAACTAAATCTTTATCCTACTATAGCTTTCGTCATACGAAGTTTTCAAAGTATAATACAATATTTTCATAAATATCTTGTTAAAATTATCAACGCTATTAGATCGTCAAGATCTTTGTGATATCTAATTCCATTGCCTTAAAGAATTAGTAAGCAATTGTTACTGGATTGTTGTAATCGATAATTAAAAAATTTATGAGCTTTTACAGTAAATGTACACACAACATAAATAAATTTGATATATCTCGTTAATTTGTAGGTACTAATTACATTACATATATTTTGCTGTATGGGATTTTTACTATCACTGTGTCAATATGCTGATCATCAAATGACTTTCTTAATTTATTCATAGTGTATGTACTATTTCGAAAATAAAATTATACTTTAGTTTTTTTAAGCATTGTACGTTATTTATGAGATGATTCCATAAATTTTAATCTTTTTTTTGTATTGTTGTATATACTTGTATAAGGAATGGTTAAATAAAGTATATTATTTAAATTTTGAATTGCGCTTGATTATTAAAATGTAATAAAATGTCTCATTTTAAATATTTTTTAATTACATATGTAGTAGATGTAAATAAAACAGATTCCTACCTCACCATGGTACCATAACTTGTACGTATGATAATAATTATTTTATATAATCTTTGTATGAAAAGTAATTTTTTTCATGAGAAATTGAATATATTTCTTTTTATTCAATAATGTAAAATAATTGAAGACTATATTTTTATTAGATGGATATATAATAGGCATTTTTAAGAATATTTTTATGTAAAGTCCGAAAAAACATGTTACTTTGCTTCTTTACTGTCAAATTAAATTAATATGGTGTGTGAAGTGAAAATCTACCATTATAGGTATTTAGTTTGTTTATTAATACTTTCAGCAATTCTTTTAAATTTTAAAAACTGAGTTATAAAAATATATAATATATTTAAGTTTGAATTTATTTAAAAATAAAAAAGTATGTAATGAATAAATAGCTACTCATCAAATACACAGATTTTAGTCCGAACTGAAGTTGTTTAAAAAAAAATTATTCAATTTACGTATAGCTTTTTTAAATGTATGTAGGACTGGTAATTATAAGTAATAAATAAAAAAATACGCAAAACATAACATCTTTCTTTTTCAGCTTTTTTACTGTAGGTATAAAAATAATTGGTGATAGAAAGTTAACTTACTCAAGTTCACTTACTCTCGTCTGACTGATAAAAACTGATTTAACACGTAATTGATGTCGCCATTGACTAATATTTGTGAATAGCATTTTCAATGAAATATCTTATAATTAGAATAAAGTCTTTGAAAAGATTTGTTAGCTGTTTCTAAATTTTGTTTAAATTTTATTTATTCTATTAATGTAAATTAGAAGTAAATAATTAACAGTCTATATTAAAGAGGGTCAGGAAGACTTATATTAAATAAACGTATATTAAATACTTAAAAATTTTAAATTCTATTTTTAGCTTATGAAAGCAAACCATTTTATTTTGCGAATTATTTTGTTCTATACATTTATTATATTAAATACATTTTTATTTAAATACCATTGGGTAACTAATATATAATGTATATTACGTTTATAAAGTATTGCTATAAAATTGCCTTGTTCAACTTCCTTAAAATAATTCATATATTATAATAAGAACAAAATTAGAATGTTAGTATCCTGTTCTTGAGATCTGACTAGGATATTCGTATGTATTGTGAATCACTGAATCTGAATCGGTCCTCAGAATTGACCCATCGCATCAGGATTATTAGCACTTATATAGTGCTCGATACAACCCTTTAAATCTGTTCTACATGTAAGTACAATGCTGAAACGCTGATTAAAAATTCTTTTACTCAGTGAATGCTTCTATGTCGAATACTAATGTGAAATTATTAATATGATTCAAAGAAAAAAGTTTTTAATCAAAGTACAGTCTAATTACATGTATAAAATATTTCTTGAATCAAAAATATATTCCTTTGATTTAAATAGATAATTTCATCAGTACTTGGCAAAGAAACATTAATTGTATCCAAGAAATTTTTTGCGCTGAAATTTAGTTCATAACAATAAATATTATTTCTTGTAATTTTTTGGTAATTATATTTTTTTTAAGTTAACTTACCTTGCAGGGTTAGACAACTTACCTTATATACCGAGTCTATTTTTTTATCATGTATTGGAAAAACTAAAATGAATTGGGAAACATACTTCGGGTGGAGTACTATTATAAAATGACATTAATAATTTTTTGAATAATAGTAGCTCTAGTTTCCCCTAATGTAAAAACAGGAAAATTCAATTGAATTTATACATATGTTTGTATCTAGTTAGAATTCATAAATCATTTATCTAATTAAAGCTATGGTAATATTATACATAAATTACTTAGAGACGAGTAGAAACTGCAGTTGTGTAAAGAAATTCAGCCAGCTTGCACTGTATTAAATATAGTTTTACGATGCAATTGCACTTTTACACTTTCGAATTAACTTAGAATAAAATACATCGATATCTTAATAATCGTTCTTTTCAAAATGGTCGAGAAAAAATTAAATATTATTTTTTCCTGGCATTAAAACACATTGTCCTTGTGAGTATATAAATAGAGATCTCAGATCAAATAGACTATTTCGATTCGAACGCCAGCTTAATCAACATTTCAATCAACGCGCGCAATTAGATCGTTAGGAAGTCGCTTTCTTTTTCCTTTAAAAGAATAATCAGCACACCGAAAGGCAATATAATAACACATTCAGCTCTTGCACGAGACTGTGCACGTAGCGCGCAATGAGTTACATATACAGTCAAGTTGCTCCTGTCGTATAAGCTGCCGTCGCCGTGACTCGGCTGACGTTCACGAGCAACAACGGCAGCAGCGCGAACTTGCAGAAAAACGCTGTGCACAAGAGATAGGGAGAGAGAGAGAGAGAGAGGCGAAAAAGGGAAAAGTACACGGAATAAAAAAAAGGCAAACGGGAGACGTGCATGAAACAAAGAGACGCGAAAGGGAGAGAGAGAGAGAGAGAGAGAGAGAGAGAGATTTTACGGTCGGTAGTTCGAAGTTGGCGCCCGGAGGATAATGGCCGGGGTGCGTCGTCGCAGAGGCATATGTCCGAAAATTACGAAAAGGCCCTCGCTCGAGCTCGCTTCTGCCTCTCCTTCTCTCTCTCTCTCTCTCTCTCTCTCTCTCGCTCAAAACTGATTGCCGCAATTATCAAATTACCCCAATACCGAATTAGCCCGAGACCCAAGATCATCACCGCGAGCGCGCGCGCGCGCTTCTTCGCTCTTTCGCGTAAGAATCGCAGAAAGTGCGCTTGCGAGACTTTTATTTCTCCTATGTATATGGCGTAAAAAAAACACGCTGTGCACTGCACGGTTACTCAACTTTGTAATGTCGATGCGGCTCTCAAGCTCCGCCAGTCCAAATGCCTTCCGTCTAAGCGTAGCCCACTGTCTATATATATATAGACCGTGAGATTACAGTATATATATATGTATGTATGTACCGAGTTTCGGGTGTGGTTTTTTTTCGTTTCCGCAGAAATTGAAGATAAACTTTATGTGCGCATGGGGCGCTCGGATTTTTTGCGCTCGCGCGCGTAACTAAACGTTTCGCGGTATTTGCCAAAATTTGTCATTATACTTGTACCTATATATATATATATATATATCTGTGGACCGTGATGGGTAAGTTGATGGGATACACTTTTTACTTTATATATAGATAGCATGGGGGCCTGCCCTTGAGTGCTCGGAAATTGATCAATATCGAAGCTGCAATTCAACCTATTTCTGCGTATAATGCTTTATCATTCGTACTTCATTGTTTATCGATGATCCGATTGAGAACGCAGAAAACAATAATATCGTTGCACAAATGCAAAGTAGTTGCTCGAACGTTATTTTATATTATATGCACAATGTCGGCCTCATAAGCTGCAAGGTGAATCCGATAACGCACGGAGCATAACGTTCAAGACTTATATGCCTATATATATATATATATTTCCAGATAAACAAGGTCTCGCGAACTCGCCAAGTTCAAAGTCCTAGAGCCAATTTTGCAGAGTTAAATAGACAGCAGCAGCAGCATGGCAGCAGCGGCGAAGTGAAGTCAAGGGGAGCGCAAGAGGGGGACAAGAAGCCGATGCAACACCATTCGTAGGTAAAAATGAAGCCGAGAGCGTCCAAATCGATTGGTAGCCTGCGGCGCGAGACACGAAATCGCTCTGAACGCGACGGATCATTGCTCCCGATGCAGAGAGAGAGAGAGAGAGAGAGAGAGAAAGAGAGAGAGAGAGAGAGGGACTAGCGAGACTCGCCGAGACATTCTTCGGGCCTAATTGCTCGTAGAGAATAGTGTCCAAGTGGCCGCGGGGCCGCCGGTCGCCGCGTTGCACACGCCGACCTTCTGGAAGTCCGCGAGCGAGCGAGCGAAGCAGATGAACGGCCACATAAAACGAGATGACGGGAGTGCATAAAACCGAGCGAGAGAGAGAGAGAGAGAGAGAGGGGCAGCGAGAGCGAGTGCACACAGTACGTAAAGTAATTTAATAGAGGACGGAGAGAGAGAGAGGAAGAGGTTCGCGAGGAAAGAGGTGAGGAGAAAGAAGGAAGTTGAGCTCCCTACTGATTATTCTTTCTCTCTCTCTCTCTCTCTCTCTCTCTCCTGGGCTTGAAACAAAAGAAGATTGGAACCACCAATTTTCGATTGCGACAGATGCGACGCTCTTGGGCCAGGTGCGCGATTCTTATTTTTCTTTGTCGCCTTGGCGCGCACGCGCGAGTCGTAGACCGTAAAAAAAGGTACGATCGCCTCGCTTGATAATTTGGTCAAATTAAAATTATTGCTCGCAAAGCTTTTTACTGGCGCTTTGATTTTTTTCTCGTATATGTGTTTTCGTATGATCGATCGCAAAAGTTTTTTTTCGCTGTTTCGTGTTGAATAATCAGCGTAATAATTATAATATAAACTTATTGTTATTAGAGTGTTTTTTTTTTGATAATTATTCTGTGCAATTCAAACGTTGGATGAGTTCGAATGTGATACTTGCAGAGTATCAAGGAAATGCTCAGAAAACTGTTAGATTTTAATTACTTTAAAATTTTTCATATCACTAGAAGGAATTAATGTAGCAATTTGTTTATTTGCGCATTTTCAAAGATAATGAAATGTTTAAAAAATTTGTCATTTAAAATAACACTTTGCATAAAACCAAACATTATTAATCTGGTCAGAAAATATTAAGATTTGAAAGGTTTCCTCGTAACGCAGCCTATAAAAGCATTTAATTTTCAAAATATTAAAAAGACTTTTTAACTGCGATGTGTGGAATTTATTGTTATAGTACATTACTTAACTAGTGAGCGAAGGAGATTACCTCGGCGAGGGGGAAGTTTGACAATCCACACGTGTCGAGAAACCCTGAGAGGCACACGTGTTGCGTACAATATTTTTTCATGCAATGTGCGCAAAGGCTGATTTTGCACGCGTGTGCGTGCGCGAAATCGAACTTTGCATACGGAGTGTATAAAAGAAATTAAAAACGGAATTGTAGATATTCTTTCTTTTTCTTTCAAGTATCGTGTCGAGCGTAACGCTTTCAACTTCTATTCTTTTCTTTATTAATATTTCTTAATCCTCTACAATGGTATACATATTTTAAACGCTTACCTTATTCCCATTAAAAAAACATATCGAGTTCTCCTTCATCACTTACCTCGTGCAAATCGCGACAGGACGAAACAGCGCAAAAGTATATTTACCGCATCGAGTTAAGAATGATGTACTCCAGCTGCAGCAGCCGCGCTCCTTTATATATTTTTCTACCAACTCGCATAATTTAATTACGAGAGAGAGAGAGAAAGAGAGAGAGAGAGAGCTACAGTGTCGGACGGCCATCGAAGCTTCCGCAGCAGCAGCAGCAGCGCAAGCTCTCCTCGAGGTTCCACTGCACGGCGCACAGCTCAGCGGAAAAGGACTCGCGCACGCAAAAAGGTACCGCGAGCTGCTGCAGCTTTTGCCGCGCGAACACATACACACACACACACACACAGACGTAGGATGTATAGAGACTGGGAGGAGAAAGAGGAGGAGGAGGAGGAAAAGAGGTAGGAGCGTACAGCGCAGCCTTTTCGAGGTCGAAGGAAACTCACGAGATGAAAACGGAAGAGAGAGAGAGAGAGAGAGGGTGGTTGCCGCTGCTGCAGGAGAGACGAGAAGAGCCTGAAAAGGGAGGAAAAAGGTAAAAAGTCGTCCTCTCTGCAGGCTGCGCTGCGCGCGCGCGCGCGCGTGTGTGTATAGTCCGGGGGGTCCGAGCTTGCGGAAGAGGGCTGCAAAGTAGAAGAGGCTGCGAGTCAAGAGTGGCCGCCGCTGCTGCCGTTCCTGTTATCCGCAGAGTCCCTCGTCTATGTATATATACGCGCGTGGATACATACTTATCCTCTTTACGCTTATGTATGGGGGCTTAGCTTTACATAATGCACGTATATATGTTGTGATTTTCTTTTCCCTCGCTTTTACCCCCCCCCCCCCCCCCC